>PVIC010013265.1:15203-38378 GCA_004025085.1 Thryonomys swinderianus
GTAAGTCTCCACGCCCAGCATTGTATGTGGTTTCTGGGGATCAAACTCAGGACCTTGTGCTTGCGAGGCAGGCGCCGGAACCACTGAGCTAACCCTCTGGCCCCAGACAGCAAACTCTTAAGTGCTAGTACTCAGAAATGGCTTTTTAACTCCTGGTTCTTTGATCTTCTTCCTGGAATCCATGGGAGATCTTCTCCTTGCTGGTTAGCTCTCCTCCACCTGCTAAGCAGCAGGAATAACCAAAAAGCTTCATTCAGGACACATGGCCCAAGAACCCCCTTCTCCCTACTCACCTAGACTCAGCATCCAAGTCCCATCAGTGAGACCGAGCTCCAGGACACAGATTGACAAATGTGTCACAAATGTGCCCAGTCCTACTCAAAGTATAATTTATTATATCTGTACAGACCATCCATCCAGGACGTGCTCTATTGGTGTTTGGCATCATTTCTTTTTGAAACAGAAGACGCACATAAAGATCTCTTGCCCACACCAAACCGAGGTGTCCCTGGTAGAGACTCTCTCACAGTGGGGTTTGAACTGAACTTGTCTGGGCCACAGTTGTGCTACTCTTATTTCTGAGCTGTCACATCCTGTAGTGAGGAGAGTCAAGGCTGGCACTTAGCAGGGCATTTATTTCTAATTTTGTACTTTTGATTGTAGTTTGATTCCTTAATGGTCTGTTCCAAAATGAAAAGGTCACCTGCTCACTATACGAAAGCCACTTTGAATATGTCATGCAAGTACTGTATTTCACACTGAACAAGGAAAAGCAGACTTCAACATCATGACTCAGAGAAACTGGAAAATTGTTCCACTTCTCCTTTGCTACCTTGTGCAAATTTCCCCATAAACTGTTCCAACTCAGAAAACAGGAACTTCCCTGTCAGACAGACGCCAAGTGTGGGTGGACAGCATGGCTCCAACTGGATGCCGGATGCTCCAACTGGTAGCCTCCCTCTCCAATCCTGTCACGTGTGGCTCACACCATTTTCCCTGAGTGGGGGGGCAGCTGGCACTGAAGAGCTTAAGGGGCTCCCTACAAATCCCTGCTTCCAGCTAAAGTCAACACAGCACACAAAAAAGATGCTGACGGGTTCAACAAGTCTACCGCTCTGTTGTCAAAATCTTTGTTATTTCCAGTGTCTGTCCCAAGACATCTGCTGACAAACCTCTCTTGCCCAAGGATCATGGCCCCAGCCAAAGGAGGGTAAGAAATGCCAAGTCTAAGCTGTCCGGAAGGAACAGGAACAGTTTGTGAGGTCCAAGAAATGATAAAGCGATCCTCACCAGTACGCAGGCCAAAGGGTGAAACTGGAGACGGGAGTTGTGCCGGGCCTCCACGCTCAGGAGGCACAGGTGTGATCAAGGACAGGCTTCACAGAGTAATGATTTGGCGTTTTCCTATCAGTTTAGGAAAAGTGCCAGTGCCAGAAATGTGATGACTTTGATACCAATAGTCTGACCTGTCAGCAAGAAACCTGCATGCCCTCAAAAAATGATTTTCCCTAGAACCGAGGGAGCTGAAAATACACACACACACCACACCACTGGCAGAGGTAAATCAGCCTACAACCAGGGTGAGCGAGCCTCTGAGTTCAACTCAGAGAATTCAAGGCCGACTATTGGAAGCAGCATTAAACGGAGAGGTTGGAGCCATCTACTCCTCAAGCACTCTGGCTGTGTTGCACTGTGGGGCACAGAGGAGACCTCAGGTGGACAGCTAAGGGATTCAGGTCATGCCAGAATCTGTAGGTTGCAGCAGGGCCGACAGGGACCAGAGAGTGGGCCTGAAGGGCAGGCCACATGGCTGCTCGGGCACAGGCAGCCAAGCGTCTGAGGAAGCCAGCAGGCATTTGGGGATGCAGCAGCCACCAGTGAGGACAACCCTATAGGCCCTGCCAGGATGGGCCAGTCCATCAGGGTCTGGGGCTGTACCCAGCATAGGGTACAGTGTTTGCCAGGCATGCAGGAGGCTCTAGGCTTTCACTCCAAGGTATCACTTAACACCAGGTTAGGGAGGAGGCTGAACCTTTTTCTAATAAGTAAATCCTAAGGATTTACATATCAATGCCCATCCAGATAAAAAAAGATACTCTATTATAATTTTTTTTGGAGGGACAGGGTCTCACTTTGTAGTTCAGATTGGCCCTGAGCTCACTATGTAGCTCAGGCAAGTCTCGAGCTCACAGCAATCCTCCTATCTCTGCTTCCCAAGTGCAGGGATTACAGGTGTGAGCCACCATGCCTGGCACTGTGGTATGTGGTTACTAAGGATCGAACTCGGGACCTTGCACTTGTGAGGCAGATGCTGGAACCACTGAGCTAACTCCCTGACCCCATTTTATTATAATTTTAAATTGTAGAGCTCAAGTCTAAATGCCATTCTCTCTCTCTGATCTCTGGTGCTGTCTTCCACACCCCTCCCCACAAATCAGGCCAATGACTAATGCCTCAGGGAATTTTCCAGTTCAACTCCATATGCCAACTTGGAATAAAAGGAACCCCTAGTCTTTTGGGCTTTACCCACAGACTCCAAGGGCTATGACAGTGTAGGGTTGGCTGATAGCATTGCTGGCAGTTCTGGGAGTTACAATGTGAACCTGAACACCTGCTGTCCTGCAGGCATTGCTCTCTTTTCACTGTTTTCCTTTGTCTCTTCCTACAAGGGTTGCCTTACACACTGCAATAAGAATTTATCTACTGGCCAGAATCACACTGGGTAGCAGGTGTTTTGGATAAGTAGTAATTACATATTCAGTTACTGAGTCTACAATTTTGAAACTGGAACTCTGGGGTTACAAAACTTCAATGTATTTCAAGGTTAGAAAACAAATTACTTGGCCAGTTAGGGAAATGCTTGTTTTTGTTTTCCCTAAAACCATAATCCAATATGGACCTTTGCTTCACACTGTATCCAAAGACAAAAGTCAGGTCATCTGTTTCTCCTACACAAGTCACAGTGCAACACTTCCAGTCTTGTTCAGGGCTGTGACATGACTCTAGATACTGGCGCTACCACATCTGTGGCCAGGTTACCTGGTGCTCATGGACAATCACCACAAGGCCTACATGATTAAGACCAACTATTTCTTCCTATACATAAGCTGGGCCCCCTCTCTGAGAAAGCGAGAGCTCAGGGTCATGATGCTACCAAAATCAGATGACACGAGGGGATGTGGCCGTTGTAGCTAGAGGTCTCCTGAAATACTGTCATCTTCAAAACCCATATGCCTTGTTTTTTCTAGTGAAGGAATTAGAAACAGGAGAATAATGGCCTGAACTGCCCACCAGCACATTCTTCGTAACAGAGGAGAAGATATTTTCAGATATGGAAAGCATTTCAAGACATCTGTTTTCAAGGACAGACCACGGCCACTCAAATACTTTTCAGAGTTGATTTGTTCCAACATCTATCTGAAGAGCAAGGGCAGTCAGCTTCTACCAGGCACTGAGACATGATCTGGAAAAAATATTGTCACTTTCCTAAGTTATATGTCTTCTCAAGTTCATCATTATACATATACATATATATATATATATGAAATATTTGTCCCTTTCTGTCAGCAAAAAAAAAAAAAAAGCAACATTTAAAAAAAAAATCTCCAAAACAAATAATATCCATGTTGAATGAAGGCAGACTTTTGGTTGTTTTTAAAATTCAGAACAGGGATGAAATCAAAAAGTCTGTGATGGTCTCTGCATTCCTATCGTTCAAGTCTTTTTCTCCTCTCACATGAATTCATCTGAATCATTGCCATCCTGTAGGAAATGAGAGAAACTGTGAACACCTTGAAGACAAACAGCTTATAGTTTAAATTTACAATTACAATCTTAACTGACAAGCCTGTTTCTCACCCCTTATCTCAGGGGTCAGAAACTAAAAAGCCCCTGCACAGCCTGTCATGTCAAGGAGTTACCACAGCTCCCAAACGATGACACACAGCCCACATGACCAGCACAGAGGGTCATAAACATGACTATGAGAAAACGTGATTTTGTATAACAGCAGCTACAATTTACTAACAGCATGAAGCCTCTATTAAAAAAAAAAACTGGCTGGGCGTGGTGGCTCATGCCTGTAATCCCAGCACTCGGGAGGCAGAGGCAGGAGGATTGCTGAGGTCGAGGCTTCCCTGGGCTACATAGTGAGCTCAGGGCCAGCCTGAACTACAAAGCAAGACCCTGTCTCAAAAAAAAAAACCTGAATAACTATGAGATGGTGGATGTTAATCTGCTTTTTACAGTAATGTTTACTATTTATACGTGCTACATAGCACCATGTTGTATACCGTAAATGAACATAATAAACATTAAAAAGTGATCCTTCAACAAATACAGCAAAAATTCACTGCCTCAATACTTGTATGCCAAGAGTGGGCCGAAATTCCAGAAAAAGGGGATGTGTGGCCATTGTAGCTAGAGGTCTCCTGAAATACCATCATTAAAGCTCCAGATTGACAAAGGTTTGTTTTGTTTTCCAGTGCTGAGGACTGAACTCAGCACCTCATGCATAGCAGGCAGGTATTCACCACTGAGCCACAGCCAGCCCTCAAAGGTGTCAGACTTTACACAAAAGTCTCCCTTCTTCTCCCTTTTACCCTTCCTTCCCTCCTTCCCTCTGTCTTCCCTTCCCTTTTCCCTTTCCTCCCTTGAAAAGTCTTCCAGAAGCCAAATATAAGGTGTTTACCAAGTGGCCAGATTGGCAAGTTTGACTAAAAGAAAACCTTCCATGATGGTATATGGAGTGAAGGAGCCAATTCTGTTCTGTGGCTTACAACTGAGTCCTGAAGATAAGGCACACATGTGGGCCCCAGGCTCCTTTTCTCCATATTCACTGGAAGTTCCCTCGGTGACCTGGTACATTGGCTTGGCAGTGTCACCATGTTGACACCAGTACTGTCAGTGAGGGCAGCAGGACTTGGGCTTGCACGTGCTCCTCTTTTCCTTGACAGCCTCTGTTAGGGATGGGAAGGAAGTCTGCCCGAGGTGGGTAGAAAACAGTGGTTTTTCCAGGAAGTCTGGGTTCAATTCAGGCTTTTCTCAGGGGCTCTCTAGATGCTTCAATTCCATTAGGAAAGGTGGCCATGGCACAGGTGCCTCAGCTAACTGGCAGGAGCAGCCAGCTGCACTCTGTGCAGGCACCGGGCTGACTGCCAGAGTCCTCAACTCAGGAAACAGCATCAGCACTGTCTGAAGGGTCACCACACGTCTCCAAGCACCACCTTCCTATCCCAGTCGCTCGGGATGAACAGCTCTTAGGCTGGTGACAGTGATACTGAAGTGTTACTCCCTACAGAGTTCCCACTTGTCTGAAGGCCTGAAAGAAACTTGACTACTTATCTGAAACCTGAAGCTAAATGGACAACTTTTCTATTTTAGATTCCTTTTGAGTCAATATGCTTTTCAATTAAAAAAAAATTTCTTGTTACCCAGTGATAAACTGATAAACCAAAGGAATGTTGTAGTTGTTTATGATTCCCAGTAATAAATTTAGGAAGATTAAAAAGAAATTATGGATTGAAGAGATAATCCTTAATAGAAGACTGATAATTGAAAGTTAAAACCAACTTCAGAGTGAAAGTATTCTTCCTGATAAACTCATATAAACAAACCAATCAAATCTTACATAAACAGACTTTAAGTGACAATTAACTGATCATGCTGCCAAATTAAAACACAAAGTCTGTATCTCTTAACAGAAGATGGTCACAAGAATAAAGCCTTTCCTTTTGAACTAGGGGTAAGAGGAGATATTTGAGTCTATCCACTGAAAGAGCAATAAAAATAGCCAATGTAAAGCTTCTTTGGAAACCTGAACCAGACTCAAACCTAGTGCTCAGGTACACAGGTGTCAAGCAACAGAGGGCAAGGAACGTGGCAAACTAATTCTCCAGCCCTGGAATGAGCCCTTGTCACTAATCAGATAGTGCTTGTATGTGAACGATATATAGTTGGGCCTCTGTATCTGGGGATTCAACCAAATGCAGATGGAAAAAAATTTTTTTTTTGAGGCAGGGTCTCACTTTGTAGTTCAGGCTGGCCCTGAGCTTACTATGTAGCCCAGGAAAGCCTCGAACGCAGCAATCCTCCTGCCTCTGCCTCCTGAGTGCTGCGATTACAGGCGTGAGCCACCATGCCCGGCACTGTGGTATGTGGTATTGATTGCTGGTGGGCGTGAGTCACCATGCCCAGAATTGTACGTGGTTACCGGGATTGAACTCAGGACTTTGTGCTTGCAAGGCAGATGCCGGAACCCCTGAGCTAAATCTCCGGCCCAAGATAGAAAATATTTTTAAAAAATTTGTCACCATTTCCCTGGTCCCCAGGAATATGAAAACAGTCTATTTTGTAATTTAGGCTACAGTTTAAAATCTCAGGGTTAGTACTTTTACCTCCTTTTTAACTGAGGGTGATCATTTTATTCTCGCTCATTTACACTGTAGAACTGAGTTCCATCAATACAGAAGATTAACGTATCAAGGCACTTTTGCAGGCCAGAGAATGGAAAAGGGGGGTAAGGTCTCAAGGTATTTTCAGATTTCTACATCTAATGCATGGGTTATTCCTTACCAAGAATAACTTGATTCCTTTGTACTGCCACTCCCTAGCTCAAAGAATGATGCTGTGCTGAAGTCTGGATCTGGAATGGCCTTTAAAGGCCCAAGTGCTGCAGGCTTGGTGTGCAGCCCATGGTACGACTGGTGGAACTTGTAAGAGGCTGGGCCTGGTGGAGGAAGTTATATCAGCAACCAACCCTTTCCCATCTCTCTACTTGCTGCTGCATGAGGTAAGTGCCTTGCTGTGCCAGCCGCTCCCACCATGATACGCTGCCTCTCCATGGCCCAAAGCAGTGAGGCCATGACCATGTACTGACACTTCCAAATGGTGAGTCAAACTAAACTTCGCCTTTTGAAAGTTAGCTATCTTGGGTATTTTGCTATAGCAACAGAAAACCACAGCAGCCTGTAGACCACTGGTCTGTACTCCAGAGTTGACAGAGCATGACAACATCTTTCCAAAAGCAACCTATTTAAAAGTGGATACGTGAGAAAGTCCATAGGGAAGGGAGGGCAGTGCCTAACAGAATCCAGCCTGAGTATGGCACAACAGTGGACAATCACAATGCCATGAGAGCCAGAAACTCAATTATTAAATATGCTTAATGAATTATTTCAAGGCACAACACTTGAGCAAATAACTTGAACACACCTGATTAGAAGACATATTCTCAGCTTTCATTAGTGATGAATAGCTCCTAGGAGAAAAGAAAACATTTAAAATAAGGTTATTCAGTCAATGAGTATTTCATGAACACTCACTACCCAGACTGAAGGAACACTGGGCCAGAATTCCCACCTTTATGAAAGCAAGACATAAATTTACCTTGGGTCACATGTTTAATCTGAGCTCCACTCACTAATCCAACTGCCTCTATGACATCTTTTTAGCTGTCTCAAGGTATTTTCAGATTTCTACATCTAATGCATGAGTTATTCCTTACTAAGAATAACTTGATTCCTTTGCACTGCCACTCCCTAGCTCAAAGAATGATGCTGTCCATTCTTCTTCAAACCAGAAACCTGGACTCCTTTTCAGCTCTCCACTCAATCCAAGCTATTCTCAGTTCCCATCGCTGTACCTACAAATGCGTCTCTCATTGGTCCACCCTTCACCACCATGTCACCACCTCAGCACAGCTACCATCACCTTCAGACAACTGCCAACCGCTCCTTAGCCACCCACACCCACACTGGTGCCCTCTGCAGTGATTTCCCCAACCTCAAGTCTCATGGCACCACCATCCTGCTGGAAACCTTCAGTGACATCAAGGTGTTCTTGGTATAAAGGCAAACATGACCAACAAGCCCCTGTGTGGACCGGCCCCTGGATCCATCATCCTCTCACACCTTCTGGCCCAGACACTGAGGATTCTGGTCCTACATTTTTCCTTGCTGCTTCCCACACTGCACCTGTGCACATAACTCCCTCTTCTTAAAGCACTGCTAGGCCTTTTCACTAGCTATAGGAGCTCAGAGCTCAACTTCAAGAATCACAGCATCAGGGAAGCTAACTCTCCATTACTTATTCACTCATCATATGCTGACTCATCACTACATATGCAAAGCCCTGCCACATATACAGGGATGCAACACTACGCAAGCGCTTCTTTGAAGGTGCTCATATTTGACACAGCATTACTGCCAAAGAAAGCAGCAGTATGTGTGAGGTAGAGAACAGGAGGGACAGCCCAAGAGACTGGGCAATCCTAATCAATGGCATCAGTTACCTCTTTCTTATGTGGTTACTACATTCACCCTACAAAATGTAAAAGCTCCCTTATTACATATGTGAAATTTTGACCTTTTAAACTATTGTGCAATGTGATTTTTCATTCCTTTATTTGCCTATGTGTAACCTTGTCAACCTGTTCAGTCCTTGCCTCAAAGGCAGTACTGTACAGTCAGGACTGTAGAATTATGGCCTCAGGTTGGGTTTGAATTCCTGCTTTATCACTTATTGGTAGTAATTGTCCACACATAAACCTCTTGCTAAGAAGATCTCTGCCTAGAATTCCTCCCCCTCATTCTGCACACACTTAGCCCATTGTTCTTGCCACTTTCTGAAGTGGTCTGGAAGTCCCCCTCCATGAGTGTCTTTATTGTGTTGTCCTGGCTGCCTCCAAGTCCTGACTGGATTCAGAACATTTACTTTTCACAGTCATTTTGACTTTGGGCAAGAACCAGAAGTCATGGAGTGCCAGATCCAGTGAACAAGGTGGATAAAGACACAACATAATGTTTTTAACCTGACAGGAAATGCTGTAAACATTTTGAATCAATTGAGGAAACTGAGGCCACTACAATAGCCCAACTAAAAACACTCAGGAAAGAGGGCTCCAGAACTGCTTCAGAAAGTAGCAAGAATGACAGGATAAATATGTAGCAGGAACATTTGCAGGAAGATTCATGGCAGTGTGGTTTATTTTTTTTGTTGTTTTGTTTTTGTTTTTTGAGACAGGGTCTGGGTTTGTAGTTCAGGCTGGCCCTGAGCTCACTATAGAGCCCAGGCAAGCCTCAAACTCAGCAATCCTCCTGCCTCTGCCTTCCGAGTGCTGGGGTTACAGGCGTGATCCACCACACCCGGCACTGTGGTATGTGGTATTGATGGCTGGTGGGCATGAGTCACCACGCCCAGCACTGTATGTGGTTACCGGGGATCAAACTCAGGACCTTGCGCTTGCGAGGCAGGCATTGGAACCACTGAGCTAAATCTCCGGCCCTATGGCAGTGTGTTTTTTATTGTAATAAATTGTTTGAGGCAGACTTTTTACAATCACACTTTGTATAAAAACACTTGATAAACTAAAAGTAGATCCTGCTGCTGGAATTTCACAAAAGTTGCAGGATACAACATGCAAATTGCAGCTCTATATATGCCAAGTAAACCCTTGATAGTCACCACACCCATTCATGCATGACAGCCTTTGCCATGTTCTTCTACCTACATCTGTGTTTTCTTTAGAGTCTGACTGTAGACGTTCTCAGAAAGGAAAAGGTGCCAGAATAGAGTCCTGATCTCTACAGCATGTGACAGAAAAGCTATCTAGGTGGCATTTACTTAACAGCCATCGACACAGAAATTGGTTTTGGTTGTCTGAGACCTACAATTATTAAAAAATACAAAAGACTAGTGACAGCTTAGAAGATGGGAATGATCAGATAAGCTTCTGAAGTAAAAGATTTTACCTAATAAAGACTGGTAATTTCCCCTGAGTTCATATGAATATTTTAAATGTTGCTGCCACTATGAAAGAAACCCAGAACATAAAGGCTTTCAGTTAATGGTTTCTTTCACTTAAATGCTTACAACTTTCAAAACTAGTAAAATCAGACTAAATACAACACATTTTAATAATATATTTATATATTAACTCGAAACATAGAGTGCAGTGGGCTTTCTTCAGGTAATTTACATCTATAAATTATTTGATGTATACTGAATGAGTCCTACTCTGAAACTGAACTAAGCAGAGGGCAGAAGAGTGTAGTGATGATGCCTGTGGACTTGAGAACCAGACTCACATAAATGTTCCTCAGATTTATTTTTCTTCTACAAAATGCAGACAAAAATATCCACTTGATAAATGAGATTAACACAATGAACCACTTTTACTATACTGTGTCACACAGTTAACATTCAGAACTTTAGCTGTTCTTCTTTAATAAATCTGATAAGTAGTTAAGTGGCTATTATGTTTCTAACATCTAACGTTCATGTGTCTAAAAAA
Source organism: Thryonomys swinderianus (assembly GCA_004025085.1). Lineage (NCBI taxonomy): Eukaryota > Metazoa > Chordata > Mammalia > Rodentia > Thryonomyidae > Thryonomys > Thryonomys swinderianus. The sequence goes on from PVIC010013265.1 coordinate 25,495, forward strand.
AAAAACCTGCAGATCTGTAAAGGATATAAAAAGGCATGTTTTCAATTTTTCCCCTACTCTAAACTACAGCTGAAAAGAATGAACTCCTCTAATCTGCATCACTCAGAATATACAAACTTCACCAAATTGGCAGAGCTGATGATTTTTATTTTACTCACACAGTCCTGGCCACAGATACATTTAAGTGTATGCATCAATCTGTGTCTTGTTAGCAGATCATAACTCATGATAACACTATTTAAATGCAGTTAGTCATCCTGCTTTAGCAGGATCCCCAAAAGGAACTCAAAAGTGGGAATAACTAGTAAAAAAAGCTTATGATTCTAGTACCTACATTTTGACCAAACAGACTTATTTTTTTTTTAGTTTTTTTGAGACAGGGTCTCGCTTTGTAGTTCAGGCTGGCCCTGAGCTCACTAGGTAGCCCAGACTAGCCTCGAACTTACAGCAATCCTCCTGCTGCTGCCTCCCGAGTCCAGCAGCCTTTCCAAGACCCAAGGATATTCCAAGGAATCTAGGTCAGGACACAGCAAGTCTTATCATTTCCAAAGGCAATATATATTATTTACACCTTTGGGGATATACATATAACAATGTTACCTATGGAAAATCATGGGAAAACTATGACGAGAAGTCACAGGAATAATTTAGTTTAGGTAAGAAAAATACAGGACCTGATCAGAGATAGCAGTATATATTTATATAGATCAGTGTAGTGGCTGAATGAAGTCCTCTCTAACCCCTCCCCAGAATATCCACACTAATGGCTGAAGTTCTCCATCTGTTGCCTTACAGCACTTACAATAACAAGGCTGCCCTGCATTATCTGGGTGGGTCAATCTAGCACCACTGCTCCTTCAAAGCAGAGACCCCTGTGATTGGAGGGGGCGGTACCTATGGCTTTGAGAGAGAACAAGGGCCATGAGGCGCAGACTGAGGGCAGCTTCAGAAGCTGGAAGACGAGCTTTTCTCTGGAACTCCAGAAAGGAACAGAGCTCTATAACACCTTGATGTGAGCCCAGTGAGAAATCCAGACTTCTAATCTACAGGACTGTAAAACCATAAATTTCTACTGTTTTAATCAGACTGTAAGTGTGAGGCAATTTGTTAGAGAAGCAGTAGAAAACTGTTATCATGTGTATTTATAGCTTTATTTGCTAAAATTTTAGAAGCCAAATTGGATTTTAATTATTGTTTCAAAAAATAGGGGAATGGAGTAGACTTTCATTAATTGCTTTAAACTGTCAAGATGTAGGGCAGGAGTCCTAAAAACAGCTTTGAGACCTATGATTGTTGGCCTCTCAAGCCAAGATGACTGCAATCAAGCTGAACATTAGTCAGTATTCGATGTTAAGCACACAGCTGGATGCAGCCCAGTGGCAGAGCTCGCTGAGCATGCATGAAGCCCTGGGTTCCCCAGCACCACCACAAACAAAACCACCATCAAACAATCACTTATTTTGGCACCTTTTCCTTTCTGAGAATTTTTACAATCAAACTCTAAAGAAAACCCACCATGGTTACCTAACAGTTAGTTGTTTTATTTCACACATTCACATCTTCTATCTCCACAGTACAATGACTTAACTCATTCAAAAGATGATGTCATTCCTGGGGCTAATTCACCCTTACAATCAGCAGGAGCAATCTCAGAGGTCAACTCAAGGGCACAACTCCAACATACCTAAGCTCATCCATTTCCTTCTTCTTCTTCATTTCTTCTTTTTCTCTCCTTTTCATTTCCTGAATTTGAGCTTTTTTCTCATTCCTCTCTTCACGATCCCTCCCTTCTTTCTCTGCTGCAAGGTCTGGGAACCGCTCCAATTTAGTCTTTTCTAATCGGTTCAGGATCTCATTCACTTTCTTCTCCACTGTTACAATTTTTACCTTGGAGAGAAAGGGGGGGGGGTAGGTTTGAATCTTTATTTTTATTTTTTCCCCCAGGAAAGGGAAAGGGCTTTCCAAGGGTTTAGCAGCCCACGTTAGCTCTCTCAGCCCTCAGTGACAGTGGGGTCAGGCAGAACGGATGGGGTGTGCTCCCCTGAGGACTCTGTCTCCTGCAAACACTTACATCCTTCTGTCTGTGAAAGCCTATCTGCCCCACATCCATGTCGGCTGTCTTCTTCAGGTTTGACCACGGTGTGTACACCACATTAACGTTGTTCATCTTGCAGCCTGAGGGGAAAGACTATCTTCAACACATGGGCAGGAAGAGATTTCAGCCCCCTTCTGCCCAATGCAGGTCATCCAGCCTGGGGAACCAGGGCTTCCACTGTGCAAAGCACCTAATTCCTTTCAAAAACCACCCACAAAGGCACGTGATGAAGCTCACATTAAAGAAAACAGCAGACAATGTATCATGATGTCATAGTGTGTACAATTTTCCTTCAGATGCCTCAGGGAAAAAAGTAATTAGTGTGATATATTTAGAAAGCAAAGAAATATGAAAAAATTTTAAAATGGTGAATCTAAATGAAGGGCATATGTCAACGGTAATTTTGGTGCAACTTTCCTGCAGGTCTGAAAGATTTTTTTCAAAACATAAGTTTTTCACAAACAAATAACATGGCATTTGGAGAGATGCCAACCTGTCCAGGTAAGGGCTCCACCTTCCAAGACTCCAGAGGAGGGGACAAGTACACAAGTCACTTCCATTAAAGGAAGAGGTGGTTGTGCTCACTTTGGCAGCACATATACTAAAAGGAGGAGGTGGCAAGGGTTGTAGGAAGACACATGCAAAGTGCCATGTAGCTGAGACAGCCGGGACACTCAGAACTGGGGAAGGGAAGGTGCCCAGGAGAAGACAGGAGCCAGGTGGCTCACTTCAAATCTACCCTCTACTGTACTGCGGAGTCCTGAGACCTCAAATTCCTGCATCCTCTTTATATGCTCAGTCTACAGAATGAAAATAACAACACTGTCTAATTCAGTGGGGGTGATAACTAATCTGCAAAGCCTTTAGGACAGGGCCAGGCATCCCATCAGTGTCAGCAATTTCTACTGCTACAATGACTACCATGTGGACCTTGGGCTTTACCTTAGATATGCACGCATGACATCTGAGGGCCACACAACTGGGGCAGAAGATTAAATATAAAGCTTGGAAAATAGTAAATACTGGTTTTGGCTGGTGAAATACATGGAGAGTCTGTAGTCAGATCAGCGATATTTACTAGATGCCAATCTAAGATGCCTGTACTGAACTTTACAGGCAAAGTAAGTCAAAGACATTTTCTAGGCTTCTTAAGTTTAGACTGGCAAGATTCATCAGTTGTGCAGAACAGGCCTCAAACCCAGAACAGGCTGATTGTACGAGTATAATACCCTCAGTGCAAGGCAAGCAAAGAGATCAACCAAGGAGGGGCACTTTGAACCCATGTCACAAGTGGAGTGTCTTCCGCAACCCCCCAGCAAACACTATCTTCTTCACCCTGAGCAGCACCCATGAAAGCAGACTCTGGGACTTGGCTCCTCATTCCCCAGACAGTTCGTACTGTGCAGAGCTGGTGGGAGACAGGAAAGGAGATGGAAGAGTAGTTCAGTCTCTGGCTCTGCCTCCTCTTTCTGTTTGCTCTAGGGCTAGCCTACCATGGAGATGCTAAGGGGTTGAATCAAAAATAAAGGGTCCAGTACTATTCTAACACAGGTACATCTGTGAGCTAGGGGCATACGAAGAGCCAAGGGGTGTGGAGGACACTGGACCACAGACAGACTGCTTCTATTCTTATTCTAGCAACTGAAGATCTTAACTGCAGATCTCAGAAAACCTCATCCTAATTATAAAATGTGATATCCTAAAAACACATTACAATTCGTTGATTTATAGTGGGAAATCAGTGGCTCCATGAGGCCAGACTCCAACCTTCTCTAGCTAGGTGCTTGATTCATGATTAAGCCTGGATGAGTTCACACTCCAGAAATACAAGGTGAATGACGGGGAGGGGGCTCCCACCCAGCTCTTCATATTGCCAGCTACTGCCTGGGCTGTTGTCAGCTGTGCACCTGCCCCGTGGGGATCCTCTGCCCAAACCGTATCATCCTTTAACTTCAGATCAAACCAAAATTACCTCTGTCCTAGTTGGGTTTAGGTCCTGTGCCTACAATTCCACCTAGCTCAACTATTCCTAGCAGACTGTGTCCTCCAGATCTCCTTTGTAACTGCTACCCTCGCTCAACCATCACCCTTCTTGGCCTTCACTGACTTTGGGTTAAATTTCTATCCTAGAAATCAGTGCATATCAGCAAGAGAAAAATGAGCACACAAAGGCCCACTGTCCTTAACACACACTGCTCATCAGAATCACTTAGAAAAATTTTTAAATAGTAAGTGATATTCAGGGATGACTCCAGGTTAAGTAAGATCTCTGGGCAGGAAGGAAAGACAACATCAGTTGATTTTATAGCTTCACAACTTAGAGGGAAAAACAGGAGGGAGAGGAAAGAAAAAGTATAAAAAAAAAAAAGACAAGAGACTAGTTCAGGACTCTACTGTTACATGATGGAAATCAAATATCAGCACTGATAATAAGGTCATGAGACATCTCTCTTACTTAGCTAGCAACATTATCAAATTTCTAAAGGTCTATTTACATATAACCTTAAGCTTAGGCACACCTAGGGGATTAGATGACCTTCTATTCAAGGTGAGGAAAACAGTAAAAAAAGAAAAGAAGGAAAAAGAGCCCACATTCAGATAGGACCATGAGCTTTAGAGGAGTGGGAGATCAGCTTGGAGTTCTCTGAGAGCAAAACTGCCATCCACCATAGAGATACAATCTGCTAGTTCTCTGACGCAGGCCAGTCAATACACTCTCTAAAACACAACTTATTTCAGACATAAAGTCAGTGCTGAGTCTGAAAACACCTCCAGGAAAACTGACCTTGAATGCTATTGGCCTTCACAAGCTGGGCACAGTCCACCAGCACTTCCTTGGGAATGTCTTCTATCTTCTCTCCCTGAAACACAAAAATAAACCAAAAAGGTCTGTGCCTTGTGACCTGGCACTGAGAGGGCACCAGGACCTCTGCAATTCTATCATGGAGCATTGAAGTCAGGTCAATTTACTGTGTCTCTCATGTAATGCTTATTTAAAGTCAGAGAGGCTAAGTGTACTGAGTACACCAAGCACTGTATTTAATATAAAAAACATTAACCATAATTGTAATATTAATCATAATGATATCTGAGTAATTTTTGCTCTTTATTCTCATTCTTATTTCTGTTAACTGGATGGGGAAATGGTGCCTTCTTTGATAATTGGATTTCTTCCTGGCTGAGACCACTATGACTTTGTTCTCCAAGAGACGATTCCAAGTTCTGGGTGTTGAACCTCACTGAAATCTGGTCATCAGGGACAAAATTCTTGTGTTAGATCTCAACCATTCACCATGAGGGAGACAGAACACGAAGGCATCAATCCATTTTCTCTATTGAAATCTGTGCCAGAGATGAGGCAAAAGCCGGTGGAAGTCAGTTTAGAACTGTCTCCTACTAGGTACAGGCTTACAGGAACACCTGTCTAAGAAAGAATTTTTCCCTGAACTACTGAGATAAATTAAGTTTATTCTACTATGAAATTTTTTAAAGTTCTTTCTTGTGATGTTAGGGATCGAACCCAGGGTCTCACACATGATAGTCAAGCAACATCCCTCTATCCTGAGCATAACGTTTTACATATTTTAAATGGAAACCTCTCAAATATATACACCTCTCCAGAAAGTGACCTGAGTTTGTCAGTACTTTAAAGACATTTAAACCTATGTATTTCCTAGATCATTTAAATAGAGGATTCTGAATTTAACATATTAATACAATGTAATAAATATCTAAGACAACCATCTTCAGAGTATTATAGCCTACAGCAATACTGTGAGACAGTGAGTGATAAAATACAGAGAAAGTGACTGATCCTATACTAATAAAATCAAAATGATTAAGAAATAAAACCAGCCAGCACTTTTCACTGCCCACCAAACAGGTAGGCACAGTGGCACACATCTGTCTACAGTCCAGCTACTCAGGTGGCTGGGCTATGAGGATCATTGGAGCCCAGGAGTTTGAGGCCACCCTGGACAATACAGTGAGACTCCATCTCAAGAAACAAAACATACAAACAAAAAAGAATATTTATTTATCTTATTGGGGATTCATAATACTGTGGCAGTGGGTGGGTGTGGTGCTACATGTTGTTATCCTAGAACTCTGGGAGGCTGAGACAGGAGGATCACAAGTTTGAGCCTAACCTAGGCAACTAAGTGACTTAGTGAGGCCCTCTCTCAACTACAGGAAAAGGAAGGGAGGATACAGTGGAGATGTAGCTCAGTGTGAAGGCCCTCGTTTCAATCCCCAGGACTACCCAAACACATACATGCAAGCACATGTACCCTATAATTTAACCATATAAAATATATGAATAAAGATCTGTTGGAGAAATAGTGATGATGTAGTAGTAGGGAGCATTAAATTTGTATCCTTTTGTTGCTAGCCTGCTGGTTCAGACTGTCCAAAGAACCCCAGTACAGTGATTGGGAACATCTATCCTCAGTGAGGCAGGAGAATCATAGGAGCCTGAGCAAAATGAACTACTGGAGAGGACAGAGGATTGCAGGGTCAGCTGAATCACGAGGGACAGAAAGCCAAGGAGACAGACAATACACTCAACTAGCAGGACAAGGAGAGCTTCCTGCCCCCAGGAAACAAGTACTCCTGAAAGGGCCCAGAATTTTCCATGACGATTCTCTGGTCATGGAGAACACATCTCTTTATTTACTAACTTTAGACTTTGATCATATTTACTTGAAGCAATTTATTTTCAGAAAAAGTACAGTCCATGCTGCTCATCACTAAAGCCAAAGTCATGAATCTGTGTTTAAAATGCACTTACCAGGGCTGGGGATTTAGCTCAAGTGGTATCACACCAACCTTGGACACACAAGAGCTGGAGTTCAATCCCCGGTACTGCCAAAAAAAAAAAAAAAAAAAGCATATAAAATGCACTTACCTTATGCAATCGAAGGTACACATGAGCTGAAGAGATTTTGTCCACATGAAACCTACAAAAAAGGACAACCATTTTTAGCAAGAAGTATAAGGCCAATGTCTCCTGGGCCCCTTGCATCAGATGCATCCCATTACAGGGCATCTGAAATGAACAGACATTTCTCAGGGGCAAAAGTTAAAGCAGCTAAGAAACATATGAAGAAATGTTCAATATCACTAGTCATTCAAGAGATGCAAATGAAAACAACCCTGAGATTTCATCTCACTCCACAAAGAATGGCCGCTATTACAAAATCAACCAACAATAAATGCTGGCGAGGCTGTGGGGAGAAAGGAACCCTTCTCCACTGTTGGTGGGACTGCAGACTTGTGCAACCATTGTGGAGATATGTGTGGAGATTTCTCAGAAAACTAGGACTAGGGGTCCCATTTGACCCTGCCATCCCCTGCTAGGAATATACCCAAAAGAACTTAGAAAATCACAGTGGAAAGACAGATGTACACCCTTGTTCATAGCAGCTCAGTTCGTGATAGCTCAATCTTGGAAACAACCCAAATGCCCATCAACTGGAGACTGGATAAAGATGTGGGTTTTTTAATAAAATGGAGTACTATTCTGCCATAAAGAATGACAAGATTGATTATTTATGTGCAAATGGATGCACCTGGAGGACATGCTAAGGCGTGAAATCAATAGAGCACAGATAGGCAAATACCGGATCTTCTCGCTGATATGAGCACCAGTAGATGCAAATGAGCTCTAGTAGTATGACAATCTTTTTAGAATGGGAAATTTCCAAAGGAAATTTGGTGGGGGATGTAATGAGGGGAAGGAATAAATATGATTCTGAAAGAAAATAAAAGAGCATGTATATAGGGGGTGGGGAGGTGTGGGTGGGGATATGGGTAAAAATGAGAATTGACTGTGTCATATATTGACACAAATTCCCCAGTGTTATGTGTGAGTATGAGATGTATGCAAATTGTACCAATAAAGAATGCAATTTAAAAAAAAAAAGAAGCATCCCATTCCAGAAAGTAGGAACACAGCCGTTTTCTTGGGGTCTCCCACAGCTGGGACGGTGGGGTGCAGACAACAGTCACTACCTCCAAAGGGCTCACCGGCAACCAAAGCCGCAGACCAGCACCACGGCATGCAGTTGTGAGCGATTAAGTGCCAAGAACAGTGGTGTAGGAACGACACAGAGCAGTCAGGACCAAAAGCTTTACAGACCTGGGACATGACTGGCTCCTGATGGAAGCCCAGGGCAGGGAGGAAAAACAGGGGAAAGAATTCAGGTGAGAAGAGAAGTGAATGGAAGAAGTCAGCGAGATCCCAAGGCTGCCCAACCTGGGCAGGTTACAGATCACAGAGGGAGGAAAGATGGGCTTTTACTCGGGACATTCTGCACCCTGAGCAACTACAACACCACCAAAGGCCAAAATCAAGTGTGAACTTGTTAAAGTTAGCTGAGGCCTGAGGACACCAAGCAGTACACACCATGCAATGGGTCAGACTAGGTGCTTATCCAGCCCCGCATATAACTGTCTCCTGTCCCCTTCACATGATCCCAAAACACTCAGAATGTCCCTTGTCTTAGATTTACCTTTTATTAGGCTGTGTCACCCATCAACTTAATTAAATCTTCTAAAATTGATATGACGCTTTGGAATATTGTTTTTCACTTTCACTGCTCACCAAATGAAGGTGACTTTCTCTTTTTGCCTCCAGATCCCTCGCATCCAACAATGGACAAGGAACAGAAAGTGAACGTTGTAGGATTCAGACTGAGAATGCTCAGTAAAACCCAAGAAGGCACCACTACATCCCATTGCATGTTGTGCTGGGTATTTTCACAGCATTAGTGTACTTTCAGAGAGACAAACAGTCACACATTCACTCAGTACAGAGACCGTATGGCTCCATATGAAACCAAAGGGTGCTGTTTCCAATTCCTCTTTGCAGAGATTAAATATCTTGCTATTCATTTTGGACAGAACACTGGGCATTTTCTGTAAACAATCAATGTTTACTGTAGGTTTTATTTTTAACCCCTACTGATAGCCAGAAATGGGAATTACATCATAATTGATTCATGTTTCTCCAAGCTGGTCATTTACCCATTCACATTCGCACACAGGAGATTCATACTTTAGTTGGGCAATGTGCCATTTTGGAAAAATACCTATTTTTTTGCAAATATGGAAGTTATATACTTCATTATCCTTTTTCAGATTCCTAGGAGATTCCACACTACTAACCAAGCTCAATTTTCTCCTACTCTAACTTTTACTTGCTTTAAGTCAGCTCTCTATTTGCAATTCTTTCCTGTATACCCACAGTAGTTAGGTTATACTGATTTTTACTCAAGGTTTCTGATGTAGAATTTTGTCAAATTAAATACCTAAATAATTTAATAAATATCTAATACATTTATATATAAGACCTGGGTGTGGTGGCACAAGCCAGTGATCTCAGCCCTCTGGGAGGCTGGGGCAGAGTTTCAAGTTGAAGCCCCACCTGAGTAACCTACTCACTTGTTGAGATCATGTCTCAAAAACAAAATTAATTAATAAAAAAGGTTGGGGATGCAGCTCAGTGCAAAAGCTATGCAGTAGAGAAAAAGGGAATTCATACATAGTAGCTAAAGTACCCAAACACAGCAATATCTGGGTAACACAGACCAGCTGATGTGTTGTTGCCACACCTCTCTGTATAAGGGGTAGAAGAATGGAAACAACTATGGGGGTTTGGTTGAAATGAAAAGAAAAACAAAACAAAAACCTCAGTTCTATAAACAAACCATTCTGAGTAAGTTTCCTAAAAAAGAAAAAAGTCGTTCCTGAATGTCCCAAAATGTTTACTTCAAAGTTTAAATTACTGCCTTTGTTTTGTTCTCTCACTGTCGAATCCCTTTGACCCTTTAGTGGAAGCAAAGACTAGAAATGTCACCAAGAGGGCATCAAATACTTAAGGAAATATAGGCACAGAGCCCCAGGACCTGGTTCTTGAAATCCATAGAGTAGGGGCTATGAAAACAGTATGCACACCAAGTGTACATCCCTCATTTAAAAATTAATTTGGTTCTCTCTGCACTTAAAATTAATTTGGTTCTATCTGCTGGGATAATTCCTTGCCTTGAAGGGTCTCACAAAGCCAGGCATGGTACTTCATACCTATAATACAGCACTTGGAAGACTAAAGCATGAGGTTTACCCTCAGTCTGAGGCCAGCTTGGGCTATACAGGGAAAGACCCTGTCTTTAAAAAAACAACAACAACAAAAAAATAGTCTCAGGAGGTTTTCTGGGACAAACTGGGATGTTGATGGTCAAGAGGTAAAGTCCCAAAAGCTGCATTTGAGTAAACCCGGTTAAAAGTCTACCCTGGAATGCAGACCAACAGGAAGCCATTCCCAGCACTCCCTGGAAGACTGCCAAGACTGGGTTCTCCAAGCGGAGCCAGCCTTGAGCATTAGGCCTCATAGCAGTTCTCATATAACTGTGAGAATAAAGCCTAACCACAGCCACTGACCTCCAGGCTGTAAAGGGTGTTAAAAAGGGTCTCTACATGTCTATGAAGTCAAATCTGTTACCTTCCGACCTTAATGAGCTTAATGACTCAAGCTGTACTGTTTTGGAGATGGGCTGTAATGGAGAGATTTCCTATCCACTATTAAAGTTGTGGTCACCTGACTGTCATGGTGCATCTGACAATATAACCGTTCCTCAGCAGGCATTTATGTCTCAAACCAAGTATGTTTAAAAACATCCAGCGGGGGCTACCAGACAGGCATAGCCATTCTTAGCTCCCCGAGAGAATCCAGACATCGTGGGCTTTAGGGACACTTGAAATACTGCAGTTGGGGGCCCCAGGTGCTCAGAACGGAGGTGAGCTGCGAGCAGTCACTAAGGAGAAACAACCAGTAGGGGGAGTTAATCCACTAGGAAGTGACACATGTTGATTGAACACATACTCTGTGCCATGACCTATGCTCCGTGAGAGACTGAGCAGCTGTCCCCAGTGCACCCCAGTCCAAGGGGCTCACCGGTAAGCCCTCGGGGGGCAGCACCCAGCCAGAAGCTCCCAGCGCACGAACTGCTGCTGTCCCACTGGGTGACACAACTGAGCCCGGTTCTGGGCTGGCCAGGGAGCCGGAAGGGCAGGAGCCATACCAGGCAGAGGGGCACCACAGCTCCATGCAGGGGCAGTCTGCTGAGCCCCAGTGCAGTACTTCTCCGTGAAAGGTCAATGCTGTGTCCAGCTTCCTGGCAGAGCTCCATCAGGATTCAAGGCCAGACTGAACTAAAGAGCAAGACCCCACCTCAAAAAAAAAAAAAAAAAAAAAAAAAAAAAAAAAAAAAAAAAAAAAAAAAAAAAAAAAAAAAAAAAAAAAAAAAAAAAAAAAAAAAAAAAAAAAAAAAAAAAAAGAACCAAAGCAAAACAAAACCAAAAACCCCGAAACAAACAGGCATGATATCAATACTTGTTTTCAGGGTAGGGAGAAGTGAAATGTTATGAACTGAGGTTAACACTTGTTAGCATTTGTCATATAGTTAAGCGCACTAAAAATGTTCACCTACAACTCTCATATCAAGGCAAACAGGATCTGAGCACTGAACTCCAGGCCAATATCTGGTCGGGGCAACATGGGCTGAGTAGACCATCCCCACTCCACAGGCAGGAGTAGGCTCTGGAAGGAGATGATGAGAGTCAATGTTGGCACAGAAGACCGGATGGAAGAAGAAAGTAAATGAGTGCAAGGGATCACGAGACGGGGAGAGAAAGTCACCAGGGCCGCGCACACTGCAGGTGGTGACTCCGAGCTGAGACAAAGGAGTCTTGTGTTGGGATGGGGTTTGGTGAGCAAAGCAAACCACCTTGGAGGGAAGGCCAGAAGGGTGTACGCTACTGTCTAGCTCCCTAGATTCTCTAAAAAGAAGGAACAGATGGTGTTGGAGCAAGAGAAGCCTGAGCCCAAATGTGGGATGCAGCAGCGCCCCAGGAGACATGTGGGCAGTCGGAGAACACCGGGTGCTGGAAGCCTCTGCTCAAGGCCAGCAGTCTAACCCAAGACATTATCGCCAGCTCACGTGGTAATTATAAATGAAGCAACCGGCAGGCGATACTTACACCTGAACACCCAGAAACAAAAGTACACGGTACAAGCTCTCCAGTTCTAATCACAGCAATCAGGCTGTTGCCAAGTCGAAGAAAGCAAATGATGATCTGCAGGAAGCAGAGCCAAATTGTTACTTACCAGACATCTTCAGGCCAGCCGTACTTTATCAGATCTTCATCTAGAGGAAGGCACAGGAGAACACAGAAGAGTTAAAGAACTGTCACATGAAGACGTGCCAGGTTTACAAACTGAGACAGGGAGGAGTGCCAGCCTCTCCCACTGTCTCTCCCTCTTACTGGAGAAGGCAGTATATTAGAGAGATTTGGAAGATTGAAAGTACAAAAAAGAAAAGCAACTTTTGTACCTGGAGGATGTAACCTGCAGAATTTGAATACACCTAACTCAGAGATTGATTCCTGTTTGAAGACAGTGAAAATGCCAACAAAAAGGCAGAGCAGGGCCAGAGAGTTAGCTCAGTGGTTCCGGCACCTGCCTCACCAGCTCAAGGTCCTGAGTTCGATCCCCAGTAACCACATACAATGCTGGGCATGGAAACTCACGCCCACCAACAATCAATACTGCTATACCACAGTGCCAGGCGTGGTGGCTCACGCCTGTAATCCCAGCACTTGGGAGGCAGAGACAGGAGGATTGCTGAGTTTGAAGCTTGCCTAGGCTACATAGTGAGCTCAGGGCCAGCCTGAACACAAAGTGAGACCCTGTCTCAAAAAAATAAATAAATAAATAAATAAATAAATAAAT
>PVIC010013266.1:0-38293 GCA_004025085.1 Thryonomys swinderianus
AATATTAACCTTAGAACAATAATATAGGGAGAAGTAGGCCTCAATTGTTCAAGTCAGGGATTTCCAAGGAAACAGCACGAAGTAGTTCATTGTAGAGTTCATGCATATCTAGTTCTCCTTTCTCCCTGAACTCTTGTGGTGTTTTACTTCCTAATTTGCAATTAGATAAAAGTGACTAGTTGAAGCCCATGAAATATTCAATCAAATGATATGTGTTCTTTCCAAACTCAGGCATTCACAAACCAGTGTGCCACTTCCAAGGGTTCCTCTTTCTCTGGCAAAGAGATTTCAAGTTCCAGATTGTGCAGCTACAAGATAAAAGGACTTTCAATACTTACAGACCGTGGGGCTGTGCGGGAAGTCGTCACCCATTCCCTTCTCTCTTCCAGTCTCCATGAGGAGAGGTTTTGGTCATCTTGAAGTCAGGATTATATCCTTAGTAAAATTGCCAAGAAAGTCTTTGTGTGGAAATGTTTAAAATGAGACCTTAAAATCTAAAGAAATGGTAAGGAATGTATTGTAAGCTGCAGGAACAGTAGGTGCAAAGGCCCCGAGACTGGACTGAATTTAGTGAGTTAAAGGAAAGGGACAAAATCACTGCACCTGAAGCAGAGTGTACAACAGAATGGAGTGAGGACAGGTGACCAGAGGATGGAGAACAGGCTGAGCAAGACCTTATAGGTGAGTACAAGAGCTTTGCCTTTTACTTAGAGTGAGATGGGAGATATCACAAAGGTTTTCATCTGAAGGTGACATGATTTAGTTGGTATTTAAACCACACTGAGAACAGACCAAGGGTAGCAAGAGGAAGAAACAAGCCATGTAGTTAGGAGGCCCCAGCCACAATCCAGGGCAAACAAGATGGTGGTTTGGATTAGAATTGTAAGAGTAGAAGTTATGTGGCGCAATAAAACTCTGGATATATTTTGAAGGTCAAGCCAGTAGAATTACCCATGGTTGGGTGAAGAGTAGGAGAGAAAGAGTCCGGACTGACCTTGTGGTGTTTGGCCTGTATAGCTGGGAGGATGATTCTGTTTCACAGAGATGCGACAACTGCGGGAGAACAAGTTCAGGGGACTACAAGGAGTTCAGGTCTGGGTCTGGGGGCCTCGAGATGTTCCTGGATGTGTATATATTGTGAAGGAGAATTAGACTAACTCACTGTGGCAAGAAAGCAGACTGTTGATAATTCGGGGAGAGCAGAATGCCATATTTAGAGGCTGAGGTGAGGTCCAGTTTCGCTAAGTGGAGGATCAGATATTTGGGGATTTAAGAGCCAGTGTCTGTTGTTGAACAGGCTGCAGTGGAGCTGAGTGTCTCTCTCACTGTTATTATGCTGCATTTCTTTAAGACTAGGTGTTGATACAGCAGTAAATAACCCTGTAGGTGAGTCCTGTCCCAGACAAGTGGCAGTGGAAAGTCAGGATTTCACAGTCTGTGTGTAAAGGATCAGCCAGTGCTGTCTGTCTCAAAGCTTCTTCATCCCTGGGTTTGGGATTCATTTCTGGGTTTTGAGAACTTAGTGTTAAGCACAGAAAGTATAAAGACAGCAATTCATGCTTATTCTTTCATCCAGAAAGCCTGCATTTTTCCAACCCTCTCCTCATGAAACATTTCTATACTATACATGTGAAACTTTTATGTGGAAATTTTATATGCTCCCTCTCCTTGGAGAAATGACAAAGTAGGTTTTGTCCGTTTTCTGATGGCAGCTATACACTAGTGTTCTCTGGGCACTGTACATTTCATTCCCAATAGTTGCACATGGGTTGAACTTGACCCCACCCTGTCCATGGCTGGTAGACAGAGATTCACTCCTTCTGAGCTGGTCCTCCTTCACAAGTGTCATTTCTGGGACTCAGTACTCACTGAATGCTTAGCGAGTCATTCTGTTTATTTTGTTTGTTTACATCAGTTTTTGCCTTACAGATTCTTTTTGTTTCTTTCTGCTATTTTTCTTTCTTAAATTTCTCTGTTCTCCTGTTTACCATGCAAGAGAGAAATTGCATTCTTTATCCAGACTTGCCAATCCAGGGAAATATGTGCTTTATCTCCCAAAAGGAAGAGCTCAGCATTGTACCTTAGCCCTAACTCAGATGCTTTTCTGGAGAACCCCTGTGGGAAGAATTAATTTCCAGGCAGCTGCATTATAACAACTTAAAAAGTAACACACTCTTCATTGAGGTATCACACGGGCTCCAAACCGTGGTCAGTCCAGACACTCTTACAGCCTTGGTGGGGGGCTGGAGGAAGGAGTTGAGTGGGCCACTCTAGGGCGCAGTTCTGGAGAAGTGATGTCATTCCTCAGCAGTCTGGCACAGGTGGTGGGCAGGGCTGCCCCGGGTGACTGTGTCCAGGTGAGGGGCAGATGGGGCTGGGTGCAGCCTGTGGATCACCACGCACCCCTCGAAATGGTTAGTTTTATGTATTAACTAGACTGGGTCAGAGCGTGTCCAAGTACTTGGTTAAACATTTTTCCGGGGCGTGTGAGAAGGTGCTCTGGATGAGAGTAACATTTGAATGGTGGCCTGAGTCAAGCAGAGGGTCTTCCGCAGAGTGAGCGGCCTCAACTATCCCTTGAAAGCACAACAGAAAAGTGACTAAGGGAGAATTTGTTGGCTCTTCAAGCTGGGAAACTGGGTTTCTGCCTTCGGGTTGGACCTTGACTGTAATCTGACACCACTGACTTTCCTGATTCTCAGACCTTCAGAGTCACAGGGTTGTGCCACTGGCTCTTCTGAGTCTCCTGCTGCCAGCTGCAGCTCTTGGGTCTTTTCAGCATCTGTGACAGCATGAGTCAGTTTCTTACAATAAATGTGTGCCTGGGTGTGTGTCCATCCATCTCTCTGTGTATCCATCTACCCCCCGGTCTATCCATCCATCCATCCATCCATCCATCCATCCATCCATCCATCCATCCATCCATCTTACTGGTTCTGTTTTCAGGAAAGCCCAGACTAATACACTAGTTGAGACACTGTCACAGAAGGGGACCTTTTGCTAATTCACACAAATTTCCCTATGGACTGATTAAAGCTCTAGCCCAGACTGGAGAGAGAGGTTTAGGTCACTGAATACATCTGAAAAACTTCAGTCTCTCTTCACTAGAGCACAACTTAAGGGTTGGCTATAGTTTGAGATTCTTGGTCCCCAAGAGTCATGTAATACAGGTGATTTGTGACATTCCTAAGAGATAGACAAAACAACAGGCTTTAGTTTTTCTGCACAATCCTTAGAATAGTTTTGCTGGCTGGAGAAGGAAAGAAAAGTAGAGATGAGTAATATGTATAAAAAATACTGAAACTTTATTCTTTAACATCACAAATTGTACTTTTCAAAACATGTTCCTTTCAGTTTTGACAAAATAAATCTGAAATTTGGCATCGCTCCCATTTTAAAAGTGAGGAAACAGAATTGCAGTGGAGACACTGGCATGTGCCCACGGGAGGGCTGGTGAGTAGATCTCTTCCTTCATTATCCTGTGGTCCAGGCTCCTGGAAACTTCCCAGCCTCACCTAGAAATTTTCAACCACTGGGGCATCGTTGGTATATACCTCATTTCTATGAAAAACTGGAAGGTGTGCCTAAGAACATACTTTTATTAAAGAAGAAACACTGGCAATATTCTTGGTACAGATTTAATTTTTTTCCTGAGAAAATAGGTATGTAATTATATATTATAGTTTTAGGAAATTTTTAGTGTTTTTGAGACATTTTCCCTGTGTAGTCCAGGGTGGTCTTGAATTCACTGTGTGGTCCAGGTTGGTCTCAAATTTGTGGCAATCCTCTTGTCTCAGACTCCCCCAAAAACTGGGATTACAGGTGTGCATATATTTTAACCTAGGTGTTTTTTTTTTTTACTGTCACTGTGTAAGGTGTCTTTTAACTGTTATAAAGAAGAATTCATAGATGCACAAAGGTACACGTATGCACATATACAACCTATGGATATATGCGCACACAAACACAAACCGCTTTACTCAGCAACTTTCAAAACACTCAAACCAGATGTATTCAAGGTAGTGTGATATTACATAGTTTAGTTCCCTGCAACAGAGGTTAAATGAGAGGTCACATGTGCATTACCTGACACATTGCTCCTAAAATAAGAATTATTGTTGTTCTTCGTCCACAGTGGGTGGTGAAAGAGTAGCAGCAACATTATGATGCAGTTGAGAGTTCTTTGTGCCTCAGGGAAAAGATAAAGGCAATGGAGCAGAGAACTGATATTTTGCTTTTGTTTTGTTTTCAACTGCCAACCAAACTGGTTTCATGATTTCTTGCACTTTTATGTAAGCTTCCCTGTGGGGCATTTAATGCAGATTAAAGCAACATAGTTCTGCTTCCAACTATGGAAATGGCCCTTTAGAAGAATGGAACATTATTTTGTGAGCATTAGTAACAAATCACTAAGCCATTTTCTAAAATTTTTTGATTTTCATGTTCATATGTCCTCTTAGGAGGTTTGGCTAAAACTCTAGGAAAAGAATATTTAAAAGAAAACGGTTGAAGAAGATCTCCGTTAATTCCTCAGAACTATCTTTACCCAACCTGTCATTCCTCGCCAAAACTGTAGCCTTGGGTCAGAAGGCTGAACTCTGTGAGAAACAAAATGATGGCGAATGAGCATTTCTTAGTCCCCGTGCGTTTATACTCCCAGGGGGAGACAAGACATTCAGGAAAGAGAGTGAGGTAAACCCTACATTCCTGGCCACACTGCTTTTGGATAAGAAGGATGCTTGCATAAGTCTCCTGTGAGATTTCCTGTGAGCTAAGGAACTTCCTGCATTCTAAAGAACTTCCTCTAGTTTACTAAGCCATTATTTACCTTTGGTTTACATAGCACTTCTTCAAGTTTGAAGTGAGTCCAAATCACTTAGGGATCTTGGCAAAAGGCAGATTCTCATTCCGTAGTTTTGGGATGGGGATGGAAAAATCTGAATTTCTATTTTTTTTGACAAGGTTGATGCCGCTGGTTCACAGAACATAGGATGACTAAGAGAGCCTCAGAGTGAAGTTTTCCTCTTCAGTGTTCTACTCCTCTCCTGCTCTGCTTTTCTAATGCTACCTCTGTGGCACACATCCCCAATCCCTGTTGCTCTCATTTCTAGCTTCATTTTTCATCCATTGTTGAAAAGTGTTTAAGGTTAGCTTCTCCTTATTCAAACTGC
This sequence comes from Thryonomys swinderianus, assembly GCA_004025085.1. Taxonomy (NCBI): domain Eukaryota; kingdom Metazoa; phylum Chordata; class Mammalia; order Rodentia; family Thryonomyidae; genus Thryonomys; species Thryonomys swinderianus. The sequence goes on from PVIC010013266.1 coordinate 5,172, forward strand.
TTAGAATCCATTTCATCAGCAGTAAGTGGTTTAGCTTCTGAAAAGTTATAATTTTTTTTTTTTGAGACAGGGTCTCACTTTGTAGTCCAGGCTGGCCCTGAGCTCACTATGTAGCCCAGGCAAGCCTCCAACTCAGCAATCCTCCTGTCTCTGCCTCCCGAGTGCTGGGATTCCAGGCATGAGCCCCCACGCCCAGCTAAAAAGTTATAATTATTTTTTTAAAGTCTCCAAATATGTGTTGCATTCAGGTTTCAAGAAACTTTAGAATTTAAGATTTTCAGGACACTCAATTCCTTAGCTGTCCTGAATATTCCTCCAAAGACTGTGGTAGCTCTTTCTGCTTGAGAGTATCAGTGCACAGTGCTTAGGAAGTGTCATCATCCCTGAAGTCTTAGTCAGGTCTCTAGTGGCACAGGTGGCACAAATACAGATAGGGTTCAGCAAATTCTCTCAGGCATCCCAAAGGCCCAGAAATGGGTGTGTGGTTACTATCTGTCACGGCAAAGAGAACAAATAAAAATCCCACGAGAGAGGCAGGCACAGGCGTCGTGAATACTCTTATCCTGACAGGCTGCATCAGAACCAGCCTTCAGGTATATGTTTCTGGGGGTTCAATCCTGAGCAACAGAATCAGAGACCCTGGGTGGGTCTGTATCATTGGAAAGACAGCATGGTGAACAGCTCACTGTTCCAATCAGCACATTTTAAATATCTGCAATTTAGTCAGTCTATAAAATAATTACTGAGGACCTACAGCAGGTCAGACAAAACACAAACGGCTTTTCCCTCATGCCTTTCACAGCTTAATGTGGAGGCAAATAAGTGAACACATGACTGCAAACGATATGTGGTATAGAGGATATGGACTCAAGAAGGAGTCAGTACTCTGGAGGCTGGTCAGCGCAGGTGTCTTCGGGACACTGGCCTCGAGCTAAGGCTAGAAGACGTAGACACTAGACAGCAGCAGAGTGGAGTTTAGGTAGGACTGTCTCATGCAAGAGTCCCTGGGTGGCAAAGAATGGGATTTAGGAACTTCAGCATATGCTACCAGAGAAACGAAAAGGACAAATTAGGCTCTCCTTTCTGGCAAATTATTTTGCAGTTAGGACTCCTTTTTCAGGTGGCAAAGGGATGGGCAATCCTTTTCTGTTAACTTCAGAGCCTGTTCTCATTTTTCCTTGCTTAATGTAAGTACCAGTGACCTGGGTCTCACCAAATAAGCCTTAAGGACCCTCCCTAAGCTGCTCCTCGGAAGCTGCTGGGAAAAGTCAGCCCAACAGCAGGGAAAAGCATCCCTGCTTCTTGGTGATCATCAGAAGTCACTCCGTGTTCATGACAGCACCTGATTGGCCTGAGCTTTTGACTCCTTCTTTGTATAGTAGAATAGTAACATTTGTCTCATAGATGATTCAGTAAGGCTGAGTGCCTTGTCTGCAACAGTTCTTGTCCACAAATAATATGACTTGGGAGGTACTGTTCTGAAGGCTGTGAGTGGGGCATGGGTTTTGGATTCTCATTTATAATTTTTGATTATACTGCGGCAGATGAAACAAAGATCCTGAGTGATACCGATGGCGTCTCAGGGCCCGGACTCTTTGAGAAATAGTCCACAAGAGCCTCTCTGATCAAATTTGCATCTCCTTAGGCATCTGACTCCTGCATTAGGAGAAAAGGAATCTTACCCAGTAGATATGCAAGGGTAAGTCTCTTCGCTGTGTCTATTTCAAGCATCTTAAAAGAAGTGGGAACTTCCGGTTCCCATGGGGACAGATTTGTATGGGGGCAAACAGCAGTCGGCCAGTTCTGCTAAAAGATTTGTTATGCATTCCCTGCTTTTAGCACTTTCTCTTCTTGCCCTATTCCTGGGCTTCTGGCTTCTCAAAAGCACTTTAAGTAATCAGAGTATGAAGTTATTACCATGGGTGTATGGCCCATTTATGATCTGTGGCTTTTCCATGTGGAGAGCACATCAGGAAGCCACCTTTCTTTTGTCCCTTTCCTGTATGCACATCAGAATACAGGTACCCCAGGGACTGAGCTTCACATGCATTTGAACAATCTGTACTGAGCTTCTATAACAATATTTTACTTGCCAGATCTGGCAGAGGGCTCTCTGATGAATAAAACCAAAACCTGCCCTTGAAAAAGAAAAAAAAATCAATAGATATCCACCTACTATAAAACAGGAAAGACCACAATAACTATAATGCAATCATGCTTTGTTATAAATGGTGCCATATTGGATTCATACTGTGGCCACAATTTTAGTGGCTTAAAACAATAGAAAGTTGTTTTCTCAGAGGATTCCAGAATTCCAAAATTAGCCTTACAAGACAAAAACCAAGGTGTCAGAAAAGCTACATTCTCTTTGTTGGCTATAGGGAGAATTTATTCCTTGATTTGCAGTTACTGGTGACTAATGCCATTCCTTGACATGGCTATAATCTCTGCCTCTGTGGTTACGCTGCCTTCTCCTGTGGCTGTGAAATTTAAATCTTTACTATCTTTTATGAAGATCACACTGTGATTGAACTTCTGATCTACCTAGAACAACTAGACTGCTGTGGCTTGTGTCTGGATGCTCCTCCAAAACAATGTGTGGTCATAGTGAGACTTTTCAGACCCGGCTGGATCTGGAGTGTGTGACACTGGGATCAAGGGTTTGTGATTGCCAAATGCTTCCACTGATTGGTTTAGCATAGTTTTGGATAGGATTAAGGGAGCTCTATCCTGGTTGTGAGTGCTACATGCTGAAGGACAGATAGCTTGGATATAATACAACGGACAGAAAGAGGGTCAGAACGTGATGCTTGCTGCCTTGCTGCCTTCTGCCTCCCATGAGCTGTTGCTCATCTGTGATGCCCTTCTGCCAAGACACCCTGTTTGAGGTGAGCCAACTATGAATCGAAACCTCTGCAAATAGTGAGCCAAAGAAACCTTTCCTCCTTTAACTCTGTGTTTCAGGTATTTTTGTCTCAGCAATTAGAAAAGTAACTAAAACATGGGCTAATCTCATTTTAAGATAATTGGAGCAATTAGAGTCCTTTAAAAAAACACACACAAAAACGCAACATTCATAGGTTCCAAGCATTAGTAGTTTTCAGATGGGAACATTACTCAGCCCACTGTAGGTGTCAGCCGCATCTTGCCACTCTCAGATGAAAGTCTTCGGTTGTGAACTCTAACTTGTTAGCTAGTGGGTCCCATGTGGATGCCAAGCGCTTGAGATGTGGCTTGTCTAAGTCGAGATGTGCTGTGTATGAGATTTTGAAACCTTGCTAAAGGTAAAAGTGAAGTATTTCAATAATTTTTGTGTCGATTACATGTTGAAATGCTAACATTTTGAATATGCTAGGTTAAATAAAACATTAATGTTAAAATTAGTGCTACTATAAAAATGTAATCACTAGAAAAATTACATTTGTGGGTTGCTTTTGTGGCCTCTGCTATATTTTTCTACTGAACAGGATATAGAAAGTCATTTACCACAGTACTCTGGAACCTTTGGCACGTTAAAATCACATTAAGAGTCGCACTGGGAGTTTTGAAAAAATCTCAATACTCAGACTGCACCCCAGACCTATTGGAAATCTCTCAAGAGGGGCCCAGCCATTGGCATATTTTAAACTCTCCAGATCATTGTAATATGCAGCTAAGGTTGTGAATCCAGAGTAGAGAGCTCAGAGTGTTAATCATGGAAATAGTATTACTGACCCAGGGATCACTGCACAGGTGTGTCTCTTCTCTTTATCAGGCAGCAGAACCTAAGGGCTTCTGAGTATCTTCTGCTTTAAGTTTTCTTCCATAGGATGTATGCTTTGGCCTGCTTAGAGAGGGTGGACGAGCCCAAGTCTGGGGAGCGTTAAATAGCTGTTTTCACAAGCCAGAAGACACCTGGGATTTCTGCATCCTGAGGGGCAGGCTGGATGAGCCTCTCTCTCCTCTGCCAGTGATCCTAGTGGTATATCAACCCCTTTCCTGGCAGTTTCTGCCATAGGATCCAACAGGTACTGTGACTGAAGGACAGTGAGCTCCTAAATGTTTGGCTTGTGAAGTTGGATACATCGAAGCACTTCTAAGAGGCTCACAGTGAAAGTGTTGTTTGCAGGTGTCCATGAGTGACATCTACTACAACAGGTCTCTGTTATTAGTCCCTCATCAGGTGCACCCACACTGTATTAGGGAAGCAAGTCATGCGGCCAAGGACATACCCAGTGGGGAGGGGAGAGCAAGCCTTTCTCCTCAAGTGGGACATAACAACTTCATGGGTAAAGGTTTACTGGAAAGAGTAGTACTTTTTTGCTCAGATTATGTTGAATCATGAGCCGAGTCACTCAGTCTATGTGAGATGAAGCTGCTACATTTGACTTTTTCCAGATAGTTCACTTGGGCAGTCATGTGGGAAGCAGATTTGAAAAAGGTGATGTTGGAGTCTGAAGTCAGGTGAAACCCATAAGAACTTGGGCTTGGGAATAGTGAGCTGACATAAAGTTGAGTTGATTCAAAAGACCATGTACAATAAAAGCACCAGGACTTAAGGACTGAGGGTCACTTATGGCTGGTTTTCAGGAACACCTTAATTTAACTTAGTCAAGGTTTGTATAGGAGACTATTAGTTGCCTATCAATTTTATATTTCTTATATTAAAATAACTTTTTTGTAATATAAATATACCTAACTTAAAAAAGGTCCCAGCTTCCTAGGATGCTCTGGCCATTAAGAAATGAAGGAAGTTTATTGGTCATATTACCAGGAAAACTTTAGGTAATGTTATCTTTTGCTATTTATTCCTATTTCATAGGTAGATGGATGGCTGGACCCCTAGAAGCCATTTCGTGGCTATGAAGCACCTACATCTAGGATGGCCAGGCAGAGAGAGCTCTTCTATGTCCTTGATGACATCGTGCCAGCCCTTGACTACCTTTATGTAGAATGGCGGTAATGTGAAAGCAAACATATACTTTCTTTCCGTAAATTTCCTAACACCACATAAGACTTATCAGCACAAACCAATAGCATTTATTCAGTAATCATCCCAAGCAAATGGCCAAAATGAGAAACATTAAAGCTTCACTAAGGTGGTCTAGTCCAACAGTATGAAGCGGTTGGGGTGAATACATCTGTGGAGAAAATTTCTTTGGTTACCTTCTTCCTCGTCCTCTCAACACAAGTCCAATTCCTCCTCTCAGCTATCTGTTTAGTATCTCTGAGTGTTAAGTGGTCTGGAGGGAGTTAGCAGAGAAGGATGCTGGCTGTGCCATTGTAGAACAGGACTCCTTGTTAGCCTGTGATGAAGGTGAAGTAACAGGGATGGCTCTCACCTGGAGACCAAGGAAAACCCAGACAGTATCAGTAATAAAAGGGGGGCGTTTCTGTAGATTGTCTGCACTAAGGCCTTTGTGCATTTCATAGGATTAGCTGCCTGAGGACCAGTATGATTAGATGATTTGTTTGAAAACAAAAACTGACAAGCAGTAGAAAGCATGTATATTTTTCTTACTTTCATTTTCTCTTCCTGTCCTAAACTGGTGTGAGGGACTGTGCTGAGACCCTTCAGTGGACCGGAGGGAAGAGGAGGTGTCGCGGCAAAGAAGCAGCAGCCATACACAGGCCTGCAGGACTACATCCAACATTGTTGCATCGAGGGAGGCGAGTGTGGTTAATGCCTGTGATCCAAAGGATGGAGTTGTTAAGTGCTGGGGACTGGTAGAAAAGTACTGGGCGTGTTGGGATGGAAGCCTGGTCACCAGAACGAGGTGGTCAGTGAGCACCAAAGGGAACTTGCTGAAGTTAGGCCCCGGCCCTCCCTAAGACTGGGAGATAGAATACAATCTTTCTTGATAATCACATTCCAAAGGGATGCCTCCCTTTTCCCGGGCCCGAGGAAACTCTTCTTGGGCTGTAAAACCAACAAGAGGTGGGGAGAAGAGTTAGGTTTTAACACGTTGGTCAGAGAAAGACTATGATTGAAAAGTGCTAAAATAAGTGCTCTGAGAACAGGGATGTCCAGGGCCCAGAGTTGGGCAGAATGCTCTGTGAGGTTCAGTCAAGGCGAGGAAACTGTTACAACCGTCCTTGTCAGAGGGCAGCAGCACCACGCTGCCTTGCCTCCAAGGAAGCCAGGTCTCATTTGCCCACCAGGCATCTCTGAGGAGGGGTTGGCTTTATCAGGGTACACACTGACCTGGTAGAGGGGCTCCCACTTAGGTCCTGTGCCTGTTTGCTGGAGATCATTCCCCCTGGACCCTGCTAACTGAAGTGTGCAGGACCGGGTGATCTCTGTCATTTCCTAACTTTGTCACCATCCAAGAGCTAAGTGCACGCACTTCTTTAGGCACAACGTATGCTCTGAGCTCAGAGCTGATGCCAGGCCAGGTCCCCAGGGAGAAGCCTAGCGTTAGGACAGAGCCTCAGAATTCCTCCTCCACACATCACCATCCTCCAGAGCAGACTAATGAAAGCAAGGCAGCCCGGGGCACTCAGGAAGAGGAGGCTCTCCTAGGCTGCCATTTCCCGAGGGTGCTGACTTTAAAATCCAGCCCTCAGAAAGTAGCAGATATGGCACTTTATTTTCTCCTAAAGGCTTTGATATATTTCAAATAAAATCCTAAGACCCAAGACTTTCCCCGAAGCTTTCTTACATGGAGAGGGGTTCAAGGAAAGACAGGGCTGCTGGTGGGTGGAGATGGTCCCTACAGAGGAGCGCCCTGAAGCCTGCTCTCCTTTTGCACAGCGTTAAGATTTTCTTTCTTCCCCTCCTGGGATATTTACCTCTTTCCCATTCTTCGAAGTTCACCAGTCTGGGTATTCCTCGGGTCTTGTTACGTCATCCCTCTTGATCCCCAATCCTGCAATTAAGACGCACCTTTCATCTTGTTAGGCGGTCGTTCTCCGGCCTGGTGACACAGCCCAACGGAAACCCACCCCACGGCCGGGTGGGGTAGGGGGCCGAGGAGGAAGAGCCCTCGGCCACACGGTGGCGCGCGCGAGCCTCCTAACGCGGGCAGCCGCAGCTCCGCACCTGCTCTTTATTCCGGCCCCACCCGCGCCCGGCGCTCGAGGAGCCGCTCCTCCCGGCCTGGCGGGCAGACGCCGGTGAGCTCCTCGAGACCCAGGTGGCGGCCGAGCTGCGGCGGCATCTGGCCCGCGAGGGAGGCGACGCGGACGCCCTCCGCGACAGGCTCCTCCTCGGCCAGTCCCCACCTTCCACCGCTCCTCGGCTGGGATCCGCAAACCCGAGGCTCCCCGGAGCAGCCTAAGAGCGCAGCGAAGCGGGCGGAGGAGCGCAGCCCCCGGGCCCTTAGGGCAGCCGCGGCGGCGGAGAGCAGCTCGGGAGGCGCCGCCCGCGGGCCCGCGGCGGGGGGGGGGGGGGGGGGGGGGGGGGAGGAGCCGGCGCTGCCGCCGGGCGCGGGAGGAAAGTGCCTGCGCCTGTGAGCGCGGTCTCGCACTGAGGGGCTAAGGCGGGATCTGAGGCGCAGCCCGGGCCTCCCCCCCGCACTCCCGAGGGCTGGCCGCGTTGGCTCCGGCTCCCCGGCGCCCAGCACCATGGACTTGCGCGGAGTTGGGACCGGCCGAGGCGGCGCCCCGCGGTGGTCCGCCCGGGCCCGGGGACGCGCGGGTGCGCGCGCGGGGATGGCGAGGTAGGATGGCTGCCCTGCGCGACCCCCGGCGCCCCGACGCAGCGGCCCCCGGGCGGCGCCGGTGACTCCGAGCGAGCGCACATCTGTGGGCGGAGGCGGCCCCGCGCCGCGGCGAGTCGCTTTGCCTCTTCCACCCACTCGCACCTGCCACCGCGCGAGGACCATGTCTAAGGCGACTGGAAGCGCGGCGGCGGCGGCGGCTGAAAGTTGTCCCCCGACCCCGGCCGGCTCGTCCGCGGCCGCCGTGGACGATCTGTCCAAAGTGTCGGACGAGGAGCTGCTGCAGTGGAGCAAAGAGGAGCTGATCCGCAGCCTGCGGCGTGCCGAGGCCGAGAAGGTGAGCGCGATGCTGGACCACAGCAACCTCATCCGCGAGGTCAACCGCCGCCTGCAGCTGCACCTCGGCGAGATCCGCGGGCTCAAGGTGAGCAGCCCGGGCGAGGGCGCGGCGGGCGGGCGGCGCGGCCGATTCCCCCTCCGTCAACAGGTGATCGCCGGTCTCCCAGCCAGCGCCCTTTTGCCCCGTCCTCAGCCCTTCGCAAAGTTTTACAAACTTCGGAGCCCTGGGCTCGCTCCTTCTCCAGCCCGGGGGTCGCCAGCCTCGAGCTCTCTCGGGCTTCTTGGAGGCGAGAGGCGCGGGCGCCGGCGGCGTGGAGAGTACGGGAGGGAAACGGTGGACCCGCAAAAGCTTCGGTTTCCTGAGAACTGGAGAAGTCGATGTTTTGAGGAACCAGCCAGGCTATGGCACTGTGCGCAGGCAGCGAGGAGCCGGTCCGGAGCGGCTTCGCCGGCAGGGGTCACGGACACGGCAGCCCCGGCGCAGCCAGCTTTCGGGCAAGCAGAGGGCGTGGAGAAGGCGTCGGTGCGCGGATCGGCCGGGCAAGGCGGGCGCCCGCAGACACCCGGGCAGTGCCCGCCTTGGGGCCAGTGTCATCCCCTGTGCCGAGAGCCCGAGTTCCTTCTTTGCCTTCGGCTGGGACCGCCCATCCGCTCCCAGTTCACCCCCAGGCTGATTTTAATTCATTCAGCGCGGGGCGGGGGCGGAGTCGGGTGGGGCCGTGAGGGACTAGGTGCGGAAGGCGCAGGGTTAGGAAAGGGCACCTGAAGGTGTCCTTTAGGGTTCCTTTCTTTAGAGCTAACCGCCCCTCGGCCGCCAGCGGGAGGAGAGACCTCTGATCCCACTAACTTTTTCTCTCATTGGAGAGGTGAGTGCCTGCGGTGTGCCTGGCGGCTGCTGCGGACCCACGGCCGGGAACCGCCCTGTGGCCGCCGCGCACCGTAAACTTCCTCTCCACACGCTCGCCGGGTGCCTCCCGGTATTTCTTCCTCTCATTGTTCTGCTTTTGTTTATAGGAAGCCAGACACAAATGAAATGACTCCGGGGACCTTAGGGAGCAAATTCCCGCAGGCACAAGCTGTTCTTGGCCCTCTCCACTCCCACCCTCTGCTCCAGCGGGAGACCCTCTTCCGTAATCGTCCCAGCGTCTCCTGGGATTCTGGGACAAAGGAACGGGAGGGCCGGATGCGTCTCACCTGTGCGCTGCACCCCGTCGCCTCCCTTGAGTTCCAAACTCGGAAACCCCGTCCCGGGGTGGGGGTGGGGGTGCAATTAGGAAGATTCCCACAGACGGAAAATCTGCTTCGAACTCTCCTTTAAGTCATTGTTAACGGGGTATTTATTAAATACCAGGCTGGGCAATAGAGGCAGGCTGGAATAGTGGGAAGAAAATCTTAGAAATCGGCTCGAATCTAGAAATTTCACCTACTGGGAAGAAGACCTTGAGTAATTAGGTCTTTATTCATCAGTATAATGCAAATTATAGTAACTTCCCATGGTGTTATGAAGGTATTAATGTAGGGCGAGGTTTAGTACTGTACTTGGCTACAAACTACAGTGGTTATTGTCATCAGATGAGGACATATAACTACAACCATGAGTCTCTGGGATCTGGATTTCTTAGGTAAAACTAGACAATAGTATTGTTTTTCAGCCTGTGGTTTAATCCTATACTGTTTGAACAGTAACGTGGAAGAGTTTTAAATTGATTTCCTAAATTTATTAATAATATAGAGAATTAACATCAAAATTTTGAACGTCCTCTCATGTTGCTGTGGGCTGTGAGTGAAGGTCTGCGTGTCAGTGGGAGGAGAGCGGTGGGGACCCGGGTTTCACTCGACTGGTATCATTTAGGACAGCTGTCAGGCCAGGTGGGAGCAGTGGCCACTCGCAGCAAAGTCTCCTTGAGGTGTAGGTTCTTCAGCGGGCACTGAGCGGCTGCGCACAAGCCCTCAGCAGGCTCAGAAATGATGGCAGCTGGTTACTTCCTGTGGCCGGCTCCTTTTTGTGTCCCCCTTCAAGGTGGTAGACACCGAGCCCTAAGGGGGCTGTGCTTTTAAGGCTCTGCTGGAAGAGGGCCGGAGGTCTCTTTTTCCTTAGTCATTTGAGCTCAGAGTTTCCTTGGACACTGTAGTGATCCATATATGTGGCTAACTAAGTAAATGATTGGTGCGTTTATTTACTTGGTTTAATTGGAAGATGGCGATCTTACTTTGGACCTCTGAAGGTTTGGGCCTCTCAATTGACAGCCAGTAACGAGGTAGATAAGGCCACAGCACTTTTTAATGCCACTTCCTATGAGCTGACTCTGAAATTTCATCCAGATATTTTTAAGGTTAATGGGAGGAATTGTAGCTGTACAGTTTGGTTAGGATAAACAGACTGTTAAGCTCTCTGAGCCTCAGTTTTCTCTTTGGCTCAGTGGGGATTTAAATTCCAATTCCACGTAAGGTTTTTACAAGTGTTAAATGATACACAGATGCAGAAACCTCAGCAAGGTGAGATGATTTCTCAAGGTCACACAGATATAATATGTTCAGAATAGGTTTTCTTTTTCTTTTAGCTAGTTAATATTCTTTGCTTAGAATGTGGAGGCTCAAAGGGATAGAGAAAGGATGTTTGATTTGGGTGTTTGTGTTGTAAGGTGTTGGGTTCCTGAGAACCATTTCTTTGGAATGTTGCTGTGACCCAGTATGCTGGTGAGGGGCTGATTGGGGCATCTAAATCTGCGTAGATTTATTATCTGCATTTTGCATTAATTTTCCTAGTTACTACCAACTCCCCTCACCCATCCTGCAATGAAGAACAAGACTGAATTAGAACAGTCCTTGTTCTCTGAAGTTCTTGGCAGTCTGCAGCCGTAAGATTGAAGCTTTTGCTAGCACTCTACAAAGCGGATCACAGTCTGAGTTAGGCTCCTGGATAGCGTCTGGGGGCCTGTGGTGCTGGTGAAAGAGTGTCCACGGGTTTGAGAAGAAAGCCCAGGTCTTACTGTGGGGAATTTGAAGAGGCTGGCTCACAGGTTTGCTTAGCTGTTCATCAGAGGGTGAAGGAAACAGCTTTAAATTGGAAGGTGAATAATATTCTCAAGAAAATTAAAAATGGGAAGAAGGAGCTGTGATCCAGTTGAATAGGCCGTTCTGGCCATCTCCCTGCCTGGAACGCAGAGAAAGCGCCATTCACCTCTCTGATTCTGCCAAGCTCGCAAGAGCGACAGCACCTATCCCGTCTGCTTTCCTGGAGAACCCAGGGCTAATGTATGAGAGTCAAAAGTGTTTCAGATGGGATTTCATTCAGATGAGGAAGGACATGACATTCTTTCCTTATCCCATTCTAGGGGTAAATTGAATGTTGATGAATTTTGAAGCTTAAAAAGATACTACTGTAGATTTCAACCATACCAAGGGCTTGCTGGAAGTAACGGTAGAAATCCTTTTCACAGTAGCTGGAGGTGAAAACCTGTTTTGGCCACAAGCCTAGAGCTTTAAAGGACTTATCAGTCTATAAACACATAGTAAGTAAGAAACTGCTGTATAAAAGGTAACCTGGCAGGTATGCTGCATATGCAAAGATATTAGATATCTCTTTCCATTTACTAAGATACTTACATGAGCAAGGAAGAAAAAATTGATGCCCACTGAATGCTGAAGTGTGTTACAGGCATTAAGCAGCGAGTGGGATATAAGGTGTGATCTCATGTGTATCTCTGGCTAGTGCTCCGGTCCCCAGAGGGACTGTTAGGGAATCTCTCCTTTTAGATACACAGGAGGGAAGGGGGTATTCTTGAGCTAGAATGCACAGGAATAAGGAGGTTTTCTAATTCATCCACTGAGAGGGACTCAAACGTAGCAGGGCAGGAGAATGTCTTTCAGGTTTGGCCAAGGGTTCACTCACTGTCCTTACCTAAGGGAAGCTGCTGGAAATTGGTGAGCAGGAGAGGTGAAGCATGTGGGGAGCCTTTGTGAAGACTGGTCTGGCTGAGGGGTGTTGGGTTCAGAGCAGCAAGAGAAAACCAGATGGGCAGGCGGAGGGGAGAAGCCAGGTGCCAGGTTCTCGGTGACGGTCGGGCCTCAGGTCCTAACAGCCATGAAAAGCAAAGGGAGAAGTGGGCCTTAGAAACAAAGAGACTGGTCATGCCAAATTGGAATTGGAGCTGAATGAAAACTAATTTTGCAGGCCCTGAAATACCTTTCCATCTTGGGCTTTGTGATTATCAGGAAGTGATGGGCATCATTGGTAGACATTTTAAAGTTGATTTTTCTAGTCAATGTGAAGGGACATGTTGTGATCAGCTTGAGTTTAACGGAAGGAAGTGTACTTTTTGAGTTGTCGTGCTAGGTCGGAGGATGGAATTATTGAAGACTAGAGAGTTTAGGCTTTGTAAAGGATGGTAAGTCTTATGTAGCAGCCCTGTGACTGACCCTATTTCATCTCTTTTACTATGTGTCTTTTACTGTATGTGCGAATGGAGAGTAAGTGGAAACCTCACAGTACATTTTAAAATTCTCTAGTTCAGGTGTCTGCCATGTTCTAGTTACAGAGGAAAATAGAGTACTTTCTCCACCCTTCGTGAGGATGAAGACGAGAGCTGACAGGCGAATACATACACATGGCGCTGCGCTGTAATAGGTACAGCGGAGGGAAATTGGAGGGCGATGTAGAGTGGAGGTGTGGACTTTCTTTAGAGCGGCTTCTATGGAAGAGTAACATAAAGTGAGCGCTGGTTGTGCTGTACAAGCCTGGGGAAGGGAAGGGTTTTCCCCTCGACCCGGCAGCAGGAGAGCGTTGGTGACCCTTCTGTGTGAGGGGCTCAGCCTCCCCTGCTAGCGCTCAGCTCAGCCACCAGCGTGGACATGCAGCATCCTCTCTGGTCGCCTGTCCTCCACCCCATCCTGTCTTCCTCCCCCTTCCTCAGCCCTCGTCCTTCACTCCTCTACGCAGAGCTGTGGTGGTTCTTTACAAAGTAAGTCTGATCTGTCACTCGTGTGAGCTCAGGCCTTCGGCAGCCCAGAGTCCTTTGCGCGGCTGGCCAAGCCCTGCGCTCCCGCGGCCCCGAGGACTCGCAGCCTCCTTTCCCGTCGCCCTTTTCAGGCCTTGTGCACTTGCCCTGTTTCTGTCTCGAGCTCTTTACCTACAGGCTCACTCCTTCATTGTATCCAGGCCTCGGCTCAGCTCTTTCCCTTCTATGCAGCGGTACCTTCTTTTGAAAAAAAATGTTTTTTAAAAAAATTTTCTTTAGTTCTTTTCTCCCGCATTTTCATTACATGACAATATATTCTTTTTTTCTTTGGCAATTCTCTTCTACCGGAGTGAAAACAGTGGGATGCGAAGTTGTCTGCTCTGCTCTCTGGTCTATCTTTACTACTTAAACTTGTCGTTGGTACCAAATCTTTGCTGACTCCATCTTTATGAATGAACAGACTGGGTCAGGTCATTTGGAACCTTGTGAGAAGGGAAGGGTTTGTGCTTAAAGGCAGCGAGACACTATCCAAGGGCTTTTGATGGCGGGGGGGTGACAGGATGAAATACATTTTAGAGGTTGAGTTCCAACACTTGTTTGAAAGTGCAAGGTGAGAGAGAAGGTGCTGAGCGTAACCGTAGGTTCTCATAAAGGGCGGCGGACGGGACAGAGACGGTGTTTGGCGGGAGGTGGGCTGTGGAGAGGGGTGTTTGTGTACCAAGAGCTCAGCGTGGCTTATGCGAAGTGTGAGACACGTCCCCGCAGGTGCAGCAAGTAGAGGTTAGATGTGGCCGCTGAAATGGCACTCGAGGCAGTGGTGTTTCCTGAGCGGGGGATGGGATGCCTTCCATGTCATCGGCTGAACAGCTAAGCAGTGCTTCGTTTGCCCTGTTGAAAGACCTTCAGTGGCGGTGTTTTTAGTTGTTTCAATAATCAAAAGAAGCTGTGGTTTCCTGAGCGAGCATGGGGGGGCGGGTGTTTGTTTTTTATGGACTGATTTTTTTTTTTATTAATTAACTGACTTGCTTCCTAAATACTGATTGGATGATCCTGGACAAGGGAAGCTTTGTGAGATTCAGTTTGCCCTTCTGTAAAACAACACTAATTTTTCTCTCCTAAATGTTTTGGGGGAAAGTTAGGTGAAATAACAAAGTATGCAGAGAACAAAACTGATACCTAATTTCAACATGTATTGATGCTACACACCTTCAGCTTCCTCCCTCCCTTTGACCTCCCGCCCTAACGTCCCAGGGCACCTGCCAGATGCAGGGGGGGGGGGGGTGTCTCCTGATCCCGGAAGGCTGAGCAGGAATCCTCCTGTGAGCGCCTCCCTTGAGTGGCTCCCTCTCTCTTTTCAGGATATCAACCAGAAACTCCAGGAGGACAACCAGGAGCTGAGGGATCTCTGCTGTTTCCTGGATGATGACCGGCAGAAAGGAAAAAGGGTGTCCCGGGAGTGGCAGCGACTGGGCCGCTACACAGCCGGCGTGATGCACAAGGAAGTGGCCTTATACCTGCAGAAGCTAAAGGAGCTGGAGGTGAAGCAAGAGGAAGTGGTGAAGGAGAACATGGAGCTCAAGGAGCTCTGCGTGCTGCTGGATGAGGAGAAGGGTGCGGGCTGCGCGGGCAGCCGCTGCTCCATCGACAGCCAGGCCAGCCTGTGCCAGCTCACGGCCTCCACGGCGCCCTACGTGCGGGACGTGGGAGATGGCAGCAGCACGTCCAGCACGGGCAGCACCGACAGCCCCGACCACCACAAGCACCACGCCAGCGGAGGCAGCCCGGAGCACCTGCAGAAGCCCCGGGGCGAGGGCAGCCCGGAGCACTCCAAGCACAGCAGTGCCAGCCCCGAACACTTGCAGAAACCCAGAGTCTCCGGGACCCCAGATCACACAAAAGCTCTCAAAGGACCCAGCCCCGAGCACCACAAACCCTTGTGCAAGGGCAGTCCGGAGCAGCAAAGGCACCCACATCCGGGGAGCAGCCCGGAAACCCTGCCCAAGCACATGCTGAGCGGGAGCCCCGAGCATTTCCAGAAGCACAGGCCAGGGGGCAGCCCAGAACATGGCAGGCACAGTGGAGGGAGCCCAGAGCATCTTCAGAAGCATGCGCTTGGGGGGAGTCTGGAACACCTACCCAGAGCCAGGGGCACCAGCCCTGAGCACCTCAAACAACATTTTGGGGGGAGCCCTGATCACAAGCACGTAGGAGGCGGAGGCAGCGGCGGAGGCAGCAGGGAGGGCACCCTCAGACGGCAGGCACAGGAGGAGGCCTCGCCCCATCATCGCAGCGTCTACAGTGGCATGAACGGTGGGTCAGTACGCGTTGTGGAGCTGCTTTTCCCGGACAACCGAGTAGAGAATGATGAATGATAAAGGGCTTTTTCAGCCACGTCAGAAAGTGCAGAAGTCAGCTGAGGGTGGGTCAGGGGGAGGAACAGACATTTTCTCTGCAGTCATGAAGTGTGGTCCTTCCCCTTGATTTATTTTTATTTTGTACAGTGAGGAGGCAAGTAAGCCAGGGGAAGGTTGAGAGTAAAGGGTTAGGAGAAGAGGAATAATAATTCTTGTGTCTCTGATTTGCTGGAATGAAACCTATGAATGTTGGAGATAAGAATAAGAATTTTTCATTTTCAAGCTAAATATTTTCCTAGTTTATGCTGTTTCTTATTAGGGTTCACTTGTGGAATGGATGCAAGTAGTTTTGGAATCCAGTTACTGGCTCGTTCAGAAAGGAGTGAACACTTATTATGAAAACAGCATTGAAAAAGGAATGTATCCTGTAACGGGTTTGGTGACTGGCTTGCTTGAATGCCTCTAGATGTTCGTTTACTTTGAGGACTTTTTTTCCATTGTGTTGGTTGTGGTAAAATGAATTTGTGATCTTTCTTTGCATCCAGAATGCTTCAGATGAATCCCTTTTTCTACCTACTGTCTCTCCAAAGTCCCTAAAACACATTGTGAAGAGTGTGGTCTTTTACATTCCAGGAGGCATCTTCCTGGGTCATTTAAATGCACCTGTTTAGAGTGTGCAGGTGTGTTTGGACTCTCCTTTGGTTTCCAAAGCATGACACCTGCTACATTTGCTGAGGCAGCACTCAGCCTGAGCTGTTAAGCCTTTTAAAAGAGGCTTAATTTTCTGCATCTTGGTTCATGAAATCACTTTGAACTCAAGAGAGAAAGCATTTCTTAAAACAGAACCAAACTGAAATCAAAACCTAACAATAAAAACCCTTTTATTATTGTTTTATGTTACTTATGGTTGGGTTGAAACTAAAATGATTGGATTTATAAACTGTGGGCTTTTCATTGAAAATATTGGGGGTCTCCTACTGCTTCTCTAGAGTCAGTGTGTGGCCAGCTATGAACGGTGGTGGAGAAGGCTGCCAGTTTTAGCAGTGCCGTGAAGGGCTACATTTTCAATATTGTATTTTAAGACTTAGTTGTTGGATTCCATTTCATTCTAATCCTTTTCTCATAGTGCTGGAAATTGACTCAGGAAGCTTGGCTGTTCTTTTAAGTGCAAATGGAACTAAATGGAGGAAAATACAGTGTTGCTCTCTTGGTTCCCTGAGTTGGAAGGTAGCAGGAAAAGCCAATTTATCTCTTATGTCCAGGTGTCCCAGCTGGTGGCTTTCCTAGGTTGGTTCACCCGGTACCCACTGTTCCCAGCAGTGGCAGTAAAGTGTCCTGATTGTTGTGGGGAGCTTTGGCTACACAGGTCTCCATGAGAGGAGGAAGTCATTTAAAAAGATATTTTGGTTGTGTTACTCTCAGGAGATGGCTCATTGGCCACAAGTTCTGTTTTCAGGGGTGGTGATGGATTAATGGAAAAGTGAAGTTAATGATTTTTCCATTTCTTGATTATTTTTTAATGAGCTTGAGAAATAACTATACTATTTTAAGGAAGCTTTGCTTCTTAAATTAATTAGGGCAGGTAGTTTACTTACAATAAATCTTCATTTTATAAAGTGGATCTTTTAATAACTATTTTTATTTTAAACTTTATACTTATTACTATTAAATTATAATTTGTAAGTATTCATTGGCTATGATATATTTTGATCTATATATACAAGGTGCCATATATATATAGATTAAATCAAACATATGTACTGTCTCTCTTACCTATCATTTTTTATGGTAAAACATTGAAAACTTTCTTCGTTTGAGAGATATATAATTGTCAACTATAATTACCTGGCTACATGATAGATCTCAAATCCTATTTCTCCTTTCTGTCTGAAGCTTTGTCACCTTTGATCAACAACTCTACATTCCCTCTCTTCCTATTATTATCCTACCCTCTGGTAAACCATCATCTACTTTTTATTTCTGTGTGTTAAACGTTATTGGACTCCATTATAAATGAAATCGTACAACACATGTTCTGTGCCTGGTTTTTTTCACTGAACACAATGTCCTCTAGTTTCATCCATGTTATTGGAAATGGTAGTATTTCTTTTGTTGATATTGTTGCTAACTGGTGTTCCATTCTCTGTGTACCACATTTCCTTTGTCCATTCATCTAGTCATAGCCAGATTGATTGCATGTCTTGAGTATTATGGCAAATGCTGATATTGAGAATGCAGATATCCCCTTTACTACTGATTTTAACTCCTCAAGATATACACATGATGGTGAGATTAGTGGCTCCTAGTAATTCCACTTTTAGTTTTCTGAAGAAGCTCATACATTTTCCATAATGGTTGTACTAATTTACATTCTCATCAACAAGCTATAAGAGTTTCTTTTTTCTTATGTGTTCCAACATTGATCTTCCATCTTGTTGATGAAAGCCTTCTATCAGGTATGAGGTAATATCACACTGTGGTTTTAATTTGCATTTCTCTAACGATTAATTGTACTGAACATTTTTTCTTGTAATTTTAGGTCATTTATATAACTTATTTTGAGAAAAGTCTGTTTGGTTCTTTGCCTGTTTTTTTTTTTTTTTTTTTTGAGACAGGGTCTCGCTTTGTAGTTCAGGCTGGCCCTGAGCTCACTATGAAGCCCAGGCAAGCCTTAAACTCAGCAATCCTCCAGTCTCTGCCTCCCGAGTGCTGGGATTACAGGCGTGAGCCACCACACCCGGCTCTTTGCCCATTTTTAAATTGAACTTATTTTTTGGTATTGAATTGTTACCTTGGATAATTAGATATTTAGATGTATGGTTTGCAGATATGTTCTCCACTGAGCATGCTTCTTCAGCTTATCAGCTGTTTATCTTGCTCTTTTATGTAACACCATTTTTCTGTTTTTGCTTTTGTTGCCTGAACATTAAAAAAAATCACTACCCACACCAATGTCATGTAACTTTTCCTTTGTGTTTTCTCCCAGTAGCTTTTCAGTTTCAGATTTTTTTTGATAATTTTAATACTTTTATGATTTTTTTTTACTTGGTGTAAGGGTCCAGTTTCATTCTTTTACATGTAGACATCTCTTAATTTTCCCAATGTTACTTATTGAAAAGACTGTCCTGTCCTTCATTATTCTTGCCACTTTTGAAAAATCAAATGATAATAATTTGTTGGGACTATATTGTACTTTTCTCCTTCATTCCATTGGTGAATTTTTTTTAAAATATCAGTGTCATGCTATGGATATTTTCATAGTGTTAATTCTTTCCTTCCATGAACACCTAGTGTCTTTCATTTTATTTGTCTTAAAAATTTTTAAATTTTTAAAATTGATTTTATTGCTTTATTTTATATATATGTTATGATCACAATCAACATTGAGAATTTGTATCAGTATATGACTCATCTTAATGGTCTTTTTTATAGTTTTGAGTATACAGGTCCTTTATTTCCTTAGCTAAATTTATATCTATTTAATTTTTGATACAGAAAATAGGATCGCTTTCTTAATTCCCTTGTTGGCTTGTTCATTATTAGTACATAGAAATGCCCTTGGTTTTATATGTTAGTTTTGTATCCTACTACTTTATAAGTCCATCAGTTTCTCAGATCTAAAACTTATTTTTTTGGGGGGGAGACTGGGTTTTCTATCTATAAAATCATGTTATCAGCAAACAAACAGTTGCATGGTTTCCTTTCCTTTTCCAGTTTTATTCTCTTTCTTAATGCTTTGGCGTTGACTTCCAGTGCTATGTTGAAAAGTGGTAAGAGTGGGCACCTTTGAGGAAAAGCTTCCAACTCTTCATGCTGAGGATGGTGTTAGCTGTGTGTTTGTCATATTTAGCTTCATTGTATTGAGATACATTTCTCCTATACTTAATCTGTTGACAATTTTGATCATGGAAGGACATTAAATTTTGTTAACTGTTTTTTATGGTTATATTGAACTTTTTCCTTTAATGCATGACTTAAAAAAGTTTTTAGGTACAACTTTTAAAATAAGTGATATCTCGCCGGGTGTGGTGGCTCACGCCTGTAATCCCAGCACTTGGGAGGCAGAGACAGGAGGATTGCTGAGTTCGAGGCTTGCCTGGGCTACATAGTGAGCTCAGAGCCAGCCTGAACTACAAAGCAAGACCCTGTCTCAAAAAAAAAAAGTGATATCTCTAGATAAAGACGATGTTATATTATGGCTTATCACCTGGATGCAGGTAATCTTAGTGGGGTAGGCAAATGTTTCTTAAAATTTAATGTCTGAATTTAGTTACAAATTTGATGGAACAGCTACATTATAGAATGATGTAGTTCAGTTCTTTTTTTAAATGCAAAGATTGGTTAGCTTTAATTTAACCAACTTGAATAGCAAAGTGTTAAGACTTTTCTTGTATGTCTACTTCAAGTTTTATCATTCATAAATGGTCTTCTGTTGACAGTTGATATCCTCACCAAAGTGTCTTTGCAGTAGGTTTGCATTACATTTTTATTTCAGTAATTAATTGGAAAATGAAGTGGCAGAATGAGATGTTTACGGATCATCGGGCTGTACACTTGAGTGTTGGTCGTTTGTATTTATCCTGCTGTTACAAATTAATTTTTGATATGGATGGTGAGGCATACTTTTTCATATTTTTAAATCCCCACAGGATTTGTTTGCATCATTGGTGTATAAGCAGATAAGAACCAGTAGCAAGGCTAATCCCAATTTGCAGATTAGCTGAGTCATTTTCAGAGTTACTCTGTTTGGGGTTGGTATGAACCATGAGTGTTTTGGATCAGCACTTACACATTTATATATGTTTAAAAAACAGATAAAAGCAAGTGAGAAGAGAGCTCGCCTTTTGACAGAGTGAAATAGAGATTAAATGTGTATTGGTAGGATATTGTCCTATCTGTAAGAATATGCATTCTCTTCTAACACTCACACTTATGCAGGCTGGAGGAAGAGATGGTGATTTTAGTCAACCATGCCTGTCTTGGAAGTCTTTAAGTCTTCATTACATTGGCTGCACTGAATCTTTTTTTCTTTTTTTTTTTTTTTTTTGGAGACAGGGTCTTGTTATATAGTTCAGGTTGGTCCTCAGCTCACTATGTAGCCCAGGCAAGCCTTGAACTCAGCAATCCTCCTGTCTCTGCCTCCCAAGCGCTGGGATTACAGGCATGAGCCATCACGCCTGGCACTGTGGTACGTGGTACTGATTGCTGGTGGGCGTGAGTCACTATGTCCAACCTTCTACGAGGTTACCAGGATTGAACTCAGGGCCTTGCGCTTACAAGGCAGGCACTGGAACCACTGAGCTAAATCTCCGGCCCTGCACTGAATCTTTAACTGTTGGGTGTCTTTAACTCCTTTGGTGCTTTCCTTTAGAAACTCAGTGGATGATATAGTTGAACTTGTCCAAGAATTTTCTTTGGTTAAAATAGTTAGTTTAATTTCTAATGAGAATGAAAAGATGAATTCTGGATATTTTTTTCTCTCTTAAAACTAAGCTTGTATTAACCATTTCTTACTGTGTAGCTGATAAAATTAACATAAACCACATAAACTTATTCCTTTAGAAGTTATTCAATTGTTTTCTGGTTTGTAGAGAGTTCAATTTTCAAATGAGAAGTAGATTCAACATTTATTACATTTGCCAATCAAGGCATTTGCCCCTTTATTTCAGTTGCTTGCTGTATTCTAGATTTATAAATTAAATAGTCACTGTAACTATAACAGTACAAACTATATGACTACAAACTGCAGCATCAACTAGTAAGAATGGGATTCTCACTTAACCCAAGTTGAACTTTGTCAAATTGACCTAGGTCAAGTTGAATTTTTTTTTAGGGGTTTAAAGTGTTTTTCCTTCACAGGGAAGCTAAAAGTTTTGCTTCAGAAACCAACTGACAGATCTTTATTTTGGCTCAGGTCATGAATGTGTTGGATGATTCAGGTTTTCTAGGAATAGCTGTATTTGTTGTTAACTTTTCAGTGGTGTTTCTGATGACCAGAGGCCATACTAAGCAATTCACCTATTGGACGGTATGAATCCACAATAAAAAGTGGCATAATCATTTGGATTTTAATTACAGAGGTACATACTGCTAGTTACCAGCAAATGAGAAGGTATGACAAACATTTTCAATTATTCTCTTTATTCTTCATTGTATTATTTTTCATGTATCTCCTAAATTAAGAGAATTGCTTCATTATCCTAGTAAGTGTGATGCCTTTTGCTTTCTTTGCACACATTCTAGTAAACGGTGACTCTGTGCTGTCCTTCAGTATCACCCTAGCTCGTGGGAACATGTGTGAGGAAATTATCCACTCATGTTATAGAAGGTCTGTTTAGAGCTGTGATGGCCTTACTGGTTGGAATGACAGGTTGTAAGTCTTCTTTAATGCTTTTTATTGCTTCTTGCTTTGTTTTATGAGAGTCCCTGAAGAAGCAGCAGGCTTTTTATCCAACTCTGCCTGTAGTTCACAGTTTTTTAACACCAGCATTATTGACATTTTGGACCAAATAATTCTTTGTATCATGTGTTATCTATTTTTTTGAGGGGGGGGTTAACAGCATCCTGTAGGCAAATAAAAATGGCTCCAGGGGCTGCCAAATGTTCCAGAGGAGGGTGTAGACAAAATTGCTCCTGGTTTGAGGCCACTGCTTCATGAAAGTGGTTTTCAATCTGGCTGCAGGTTAAAATCATTATAGTAGATTTGAAAAAATGCCAGTGGTTGAGCCCCCCACTCAGATGCCAGTGGAATCGATCTGGTACTGGGCCTGAGGACTTGTCAAAAAGAGCTTTTCTGGTGATTTGAATGAGCACACCACGTGACAGCCACTTCCTGAGATAGGTTTGTGCGCGTCAAGGTCTTGGACACCCAGGCTTCATTGGAAATGAAAAATTAACTTAGCACTTCTCCTTGCTCAAGGGTTGAAAATGACTGACCCTAGCTCTGTAGTAAGACCACCTCTCTCGAGTCTAGGCCAAGGCTATCTGATAAGGCACTGCTTTGGGGTATGAAATGGAAATTTATGTTTTTTAGTGGGTATGTTTGGCTAATTAGCATTTAGAGACATCACATCCAGATGGAAAATAAAACATGGATTTCTAACTCATTTACTATATATGTTGATAATGAATATAGAACATGGAAACCCTACAGTGCTGAGGTATATTTTCCACAAGAGGATACAGTATTTCAAATTTCACTTTATTGATATTACCCTAAGTTTTAATATAGCTCCTTGCTTTCTGAATAAAGGAAAACCACTGGTAGCACAGAGTGGCCCTGTGTGTGGGAGAAACAAGGAGAATTTCTACAAAGCAAGGTTGCCTGTGAATTAAGTAGTGGTCCTCCACAGTATGAATAATTGTTCCCAGTAATCTTTTTTTTTTTTTTTGAGACAGGGTCTCGCTTTGTAGTTCAGGCTGGCTCTGAGCTCACTATGTAGCCCAGGCAAGCCTCAAATTCAGCAGTCCTCCTGTTTCTGCCTCCCAAGTGCTGGGATTATAGGCGTGAGCCACCACACCCGGCACTTCCCAGTAATTTTTTTATTTTGCTTAGAAAAGTGGAACATCACTTATAAATGCATGTGGACAATATACATTGAATGCTTCTTGCAAGAAAAATTTCAACAGTTACACTTATGGAGTAACAATGGGTTTTAATTGAAATCCTCTGAGTATGTCCTATTCTGTGAACTGACACATACATCATTTTATTGTATTATGCTTATATTGAAAAGCATATTGCCTTCATCATAAGGATACATTTTGATTTGTTGACATAGAAAGGTTAACATTGGTAAGGAATTTATTTAAGAAAATTACAACATGCCTCAGAGGTCAGCTGTTGGAAAATCTAGAAGGCTTAGGAATGTATTATCTAGTACAATGTGAGGTTTTCAGCTCCATTGGCAATAATAGCACAAAGCTATACACTTTTTTTTTAATCTTGGTGCCTGTTTCAATATTTTCTAAGGACATTATCTGTCAGTGTTTTATGTATGTGTATAAGTAGATTTGTATACATCTAAATAACTCATATTGCACCTGAAAAATATCCAACATTCAGTTAATTCTGTTCAGTAAAAGAAATGTTGAGATGCACCTGAAAGCTATGCTGGCAGTTGTTGTTAAGTAAATCAAGGATTTTTCACTGGTTATGATCCTGACCTTTGAATTGAAATTGAAATCAAATATTTACATTTTGGTTCACTAAAACTTTTCAGGTTATATAATAGAAAACAGTGTGATCACTGAATTTTATCATTTCATTTTTACTGAAATAGTTTGGAACAAACCATGAGGAAGTGAAAACCCTTTCATGAATTACTGCATTTCATTAGGTTACAACTTTTCACAAGTGTCAGATGAATACAAATGTATGAAGATGCACCTACAAATACCTGAATAAATGAATACAGTACAGACAAAAAGTACATGGGACTATCCATTTACTCGTAGTAATGCTGCATTATTCTGGAGGCATTAGTATAGGGAATCATATCAAGATTCCCTGGTCAGGAATAAAAATGTGAGCCAAATTTTGCCAAATCTTATGAAAATAAATAATGGTAATGTTTTCCTTGTGTAGCACCACTAAGTTATTATATGCTTGATGAAAATAAATTTTCCAGACCAAAGTTTGAAATGAAACTCTAAAAGTAGGTAGAGTGACATCTACGTTACATGGTCCTGGGTAGGTTACCACCCCATCGCTCCTTAAAAAATAGAGACATCGTGTTCCAGCTGAACCTCTTTGTATTCAGAAGGTCTAAATCATCTTGTCATTGTTTTAAAATTTGTTCTGTTCCTAATGACCCACAGTAGTTTGGGAGAATAGTTAACTGCACTGTTTAAAGCTCTGTTTAAGAAAAAGAAATAACCTTGGAGTGTCTTTCTGTGTGTAAAGTGCATGGTCCATGTATGCATAGTCCTTCTGTATTTCTTATTTCATGGGCCTTTGTATGCTACTTATTTTTGGTTCCAGGGTCAAACTCAGTACCTTGCACTTGTGAGGGAGGCGTGGTGCCACTGTGCTAAATCCCCAGCCCCTTCTATCTTTTTCTTTGTTTGTCTTTTGTTTTTTTCTTACTTCTGATTATTGAGGTATTTCTCTCATTATTACAAAAACTCAAGTATTTATATCTTAGGTAGTTTGGCATAACCAAATTGCCTTAATAGTACTTTACTACATAATTTTTATGGCAAACATGATCCATATTTGAAAGGATTACTTATTTTGTATTTGATTTTGAGAATACTAAGAATACTTTCATGTTCTGAAATAGGCTGATTTTCAAGAGAGCTAGGAAATTTGAAACACAATATCAAGAGTAGACCATGGGATACTTGAGATCACAGACACGAAATCTCAATTTTAATTTATAAGAGTCTTTAATGTGCAAAAGAGTGAGGTTCGGGTTACCGCTGTGCCTGACATAAATTGCTTTTTCTTTAGAGTGCTGTTCAAGTGTTTCCAATAGAAAGAACTGCTGCTCTTTTGAGGCAGAGGATCCTCAACCAGCAGAGAGGGAGAAGAGGTGTTTAGAAGAGGGAAGATGGCTGAGGACAGAGTAGGCTGCATTATCACCCTTACAAAGGCAATACTGACTGATTTGCCTTCCCTAAGATAAAAGACAGTAATGGTGTCATTCTGATGTGGCTGTTCACTTACAGTGTTCACACAACAGAATTACATATGCTATGGAATTTCGGTTACTTGTATCATCATGCAAGACTATAAGTTTTGGGGCTGTATCCTGGTCCTCAATTAAAACTAGGCATGCTTTCAACTGTTAGGTAAATGAAACTCAGGAATAATACCTAGTACATATATTTCTTTAGTACCTTAGTTGCTTAGGTTTTCTATGAGACAGGTTAGAAAACTGGATCAGAGAGCCAGAGATTTAGCTCAGTGGTTCCATGGCCTGCTTAGCAAGTGCAAGGTTCCTGGTTCAGTCCCCAGTACTCACATATAACAGTACCAGGTGTGGTGATTTAAACCCACCAGCAATCAGAACATACCACAGTGCTGAGTGTGGTGGCTCACACCTGTAATCCCAGCACTCGGGAAGCAGAGGCAGGAGGATTGCTGAGTTCCAGGTTTGCCTGGGCTACATAATGAGTTCAGGGGCAAGCCTGAACTAAAAAGTGAGACCCTGTCTTAAAAAGAAAAACAAAAACAAAAACAAAACCGAATTGAGTGCATGACATTTGTTTGCCCGGGTAAACTCCTAATTGATGTTGAGAGAAGGAAAGGGAGGGAGAGGGAGATAAAACAATCATATGCTGCCTGATACTTTAGTCAAGGAAGGTCAGTGTATAAGATGGTTGTTCCTTTTGAGTATAATGAAGCTATTAAATTTTTTACTGCTACTCAGATACTTATCATTATGATACTTTATCTATAATAGTAAAATAACATGTTCTACAAGTTTGTAGCCTGGAAATAACTATATATTATATATGTGGGTGTGTAGTAGGGTTTACTATCTAGGTTTATATAGTACACTTGATGTTCACACAATGGCAAAATTACCTAACTCCAAGATATATCCTGTCATTCATTGATGTGTGAAAATACGTGTGTGTGTGTATATATAAAATTCAGTTGAGAATGAATGTGTGTTTTAATGTTAAATAATAGAAAGATTAAAACAATACAATTTTATTCAGGAAGACCAGGAATTTAATGCGCTATAGCACTTTACATGAGAGACATAAAGCATTCAACCCTTCCAAATTCTAAATGAGGAAACTGATTTCGAAAGAAATTTAGTGAATTGCTTAAGGCCAGCTGCCAACTCATAGAAGACTAGAAGGAATCAAACTATTCTCAGGACAGAGAGTCAGTTTTATGAAGAAAACTTACAGCCTTTGAACCACTTGTGGTGTAGGTGATGTTGATGAAGTAGAGAACAATTCTTGACCCAGTTTTGTTAGGAATTCTAGAAAATTCAAGGCATGTAATGATGAAAGTGGGAGATAGGTGCCTATTTTGACTCAGACAAACTAGATTGTGGCTTGGAGAACCATCAGAGAAGACCTGGGATTTTAGTAGGTGAACTCCATTTATTTCTTGGGAAGTCCTGGTTTATTCAGATTGGGGGCACAGTTCAAAGATAGATGTTAAAGTGCTAAAATAGTTTTCTTTCTTTTTATTTTTTTTTGAGACAGGGTCTCACTTTGTAGTTCAGGCTGGCCCTGAGCTCACTATGTAGCCCAGGCAAGCCTCGAACTCTGCAATCCTCCTCTCTTTGCCTCCTGAGTGCTGGGATTACAGGCGTGAGCCACCATGCCCGGCACTGTGTTATGTGGTATTGATGGCTGGTGGGCGTCAATCTCCACGCCCAGCATTGTATGGTTACTGGGGATTGAACTCAGGACCTTGTGCTTGTGAGGCAGGCGCCGGAACCACTGAGCTAAATCTCCAGCCCCTAAAATAGTTTTCTTGAAAAGCATATTCTTTGAGCCTGGCTATACAGTTGCCTTTCCACTTACTTGGATTTTTCTCACTCCAAGGCCATATTCCTTATAGATAAGCCTTCTTGGGAAAAATCAATTGGCTTCATAGTCTTGTCCTTACACAGAGATTTGTATTAATAACAAACATGCTGGATATCTCGAAAAGCGTTCACTTATGGACTGCAAGAAACAGAAGGGAGAGTGACCAGTAATGAAGGGATCAGCCAGATGGCAACACCAACTGTTCTCAAGAAGTTGTGCCTTTTTAATAACTCAGCTTTCTACAAACAAAATTAATTAAGTCTGTTATTCTGATTTATGTTACTACAGGCAGAAATACAGTACACTTATATTCTACTTTTGATGGCATTTAAAAGGTCAGAATATCTTTGAGTTTCACATTTTTGTTCATAGCAGCTTGGTCTTTTGAGCCACTCTTGAGAATTCAAATTAACCACACTCATTAATTCAACATCTATCCTATTTCCCTAGACAGCGAGCAACAGTTCGCCCTTCCACACAAACAGAATAATAAGATCCTGAAAGAGGAGTCATTAGTCATATCTGTAGGTGATGGATTAGATATTATTTTAATAGGAAAGCAAGGTAATAAAAGGCAGAATGAAAATAGTAGACAAGGGCAATTGAGAGACACCAGTTTGTATGGGGGAATGCTGAAGAATTTACAAGAATCTGGCTGTGCATGATATTAATGATCTTCTATAGATTGGCAGGGAAACCCTATTCATTTTTATAGAAGGTGACCAGGATCTCCCTTTCCATGGAGCCCTGAGGGAAACTGGATGACTTTAGCTGCTTGTCCTACATGTGAGTACACTTATGAAGGGAGTACATTTATAATTATGATCAATTTGAGGTCTAGGAATAAACATTATCCAGGTGGTTTACCATGAATAGCTCCTGTAGTATAGTTACTTTTATGAGAAACTGTCCAGAATGAAGCTTTTCAAAATCTGGGGAAGAACAGGTTTGAAAATTGCTAATTTTTACAGTATCTCTAACATGTCAACAGAGATGATTTCATTGGCTCATCTTATCCCAGGACTACAGGAAATAGTTTTTCCCCTTAATTTCTTTGGCATTTACATGTTGCAACCTCAAAATTGCTCACTTTAGGGTCTATTGGTATAGCATGTAAATTCACCTTTGATGAAAATATTTTTTCAAGAGCCTATGCAGCCATGCACACAATCAGCATTTAAATAAGATAGCTAGGCTGGCATAATTACACCTATTCATATAGTGTATCTAATTATTTTTACATTTATGAGTGGAATTTCATCCATGTGGCAATATGTAACTACTCATCTTTAAATTGGCATATGGCATCTAAGTTTATTTTACACTTTAAAGCAATGAAAAACAAATTTATAAATCTTCTAAACTAAATTCTCTTTTATTGGTGCATAGAAAGGAATTTATTTAAATTTTGCTTTACAACACTTTTAAGTTTCTCATGGAGTTTAGACAGTATGATGTGCTAACTTCCCAGAGGGCAAACTTACTAGGTAGAGATTCAGATACTGAATTTGTGTGGCCATTTTCTTATTGGGTGACTATGGGAGACATGGGAAGAAGACTCAACCAGAACCTTCGTGGCAAGCTATAGTCTCCTGAGGGTCCAACAGCAAAAGGAGTAACAACCAACAAACAACAAAATTGGAACCTTGAGAAAAGGCTGAGCTGGCGCTTGACCTTGGTTCTTTGGGCTGCAGCAGAAGCCAGAGTACCCAAACTTGCCCTAAATGTTTTTGGTAACAAGCCTCCACACCCCAAATCCCAGTATGCATAAGGCAGGGCAGATGTCCACAATAATCCCTGTAGTTAAAGATCCCGTAGGCCAGGGTAGATGTCCACCAGTAATCCTTGTGCAATAATCCTTGTAGTTGAAGATCCTATAGAGCAGGGCAGATGTCCAAAAGTCCATCCACAATTCCTAACATGTGACCTTTAGTATATCATGAAACTTTATGGGCAGAATAATTTATCCATCAAATAAAGGGTTGGGAATAGAGATTTTTCAGGTAGTCTTAGAATTTGGATTTCAAAGATAAATAAACCTCGAATTGTCAACTTTTTCTTAGGTGTGGCCTATCAAACGCTATCATATCATAAAAGAAATTCCTTCAGTTTGAACAAAATATACACTTCTACTAAAGGGTGGTCTTTGTCCAAGAAACAGCCATACTGTATAGATAATACCTATTAACTTTTTGGAACAATATCAGTTTTTTTGTAAGAATAGCATATAGCCAAGGGTTCAGATTCAATAATGAACACAAAGTATATTTGTAGTGTAGTATGCTTTGGAACTTTATTTTTATCCTAATCATAAAAAAAATTTAGTTTCACACATATCTGTAAACCTGGAAGCTACTGTATTGACTCGGTTTCACTTAGGGTTTCGGTAGAAAGGCCAGAGAGAAGGACCCATGACCCATGTGCCTGTTCCAACTTCTTGCTCATTTTCTTACAAGAGGAAGAAGGATTTATTGGCTAGGTTCTGCTCAGCCTGCAGTTGGGGCTCTTCTCTCTCCCTGTCACCTCACTCAGCTTTGGTTTTACGCTCCTAACATAGAGCAGTGAGGATATTTTCCAAGAGGGATTATGTGCGTGGATGGAAAGTTCAGTGTGTGTGGTATGACGTGAAAGCATTCCTCTGAATTCCCTCTACACTCTCATGTCTGCTGGAGAGCTTGTTCCAGGTGCAGCAATTCATCTAAAAGTATCAGAATGGACTGCATCCCCTCTGAAGCCCCACAGCGATGAATCTGAACCCAGTGCGTGAACAATGAACCAAAAAAGTGATAGTGGAGCTGACTTGGGATTTGTGCAGCCTTGAAGTCTGTTGATAGTAGATTTCTTCTGCTTGAGCAGGTCTCAGATGGCAGACATGGATACACCGGTGACTGAAATGTTTATTCTGTCTGGACTCTGACGTATTTTTCCCATGTTGCTTAGTGGGATAGTGATCTAGAAGATGAGTAAAGAACTTCACTTTCTGTTCCATTGCAGACTGAACTTTCTTAAATCTCTTTTCTGTTTCTCTATACACAGGAAAGTGTAGCTTTATTAACTAAACTTTGAGAGAAATTAAGCCAAAAAGAGGCATTTGCACGAGGCTTTTTCTGTGCTACTGTTGTGCCCTCATTAGCCAGATGTCTTAGTTTGATGTTTGTTGCTCTAACAGAACACCTGAGGTTGAAAAGAACAGGGGTTTATTTTGCTCTGTTTTGCAAGTTCAAGTACATGGCACTGGTATCTGGCTGCTGGTAAGGGCCACATTCTGTTCTGAATCATGGTAGGCAGAAGTGCAAGAGACATAGAGGGAAGTTGCGAGCCTTGCTCACAACAACCTGCTCTACAAGTAAGCAACTTCTGCAGGAACTAATGTAGTCTCATAAGACAGACTTTAATCTCTCTTAAAAGCCTCAGTATTTCTCATTACACGGGGCACCAAAACACTGATAGGGACAAATGGTATTTGATCCATGACACCAGATTTTGATGCTTCCTTCCTGGAAACTTTGGCAAAAAGGTAAGTTGTTTTCTCCTTTCGTTGGCACTTAAAGATTGTTTCTTTACAACTGACACTTTAACTAGTTTGGAGTCAGGCCCTTCAGTGAAACTGAGAGAGTAGTAGTAGTAACTGAAGGGAAAGGAAAAAATCTATAGCAATTTTATTATAAATCATCAGCTTGACTAATCAGGCGGGCGTGCTTTCTGAATGATGTCAGGGATAATGGAGATTCATTACAACAAAATAAAGGCTAATCGGAGTGTGTCCTGAGACAAACAACATACTAAGACAAACATAAATGACAATAGGGAAAGCATGAGCGGATGAAAGACTCACGAGTGTGGTGGCAGCAGGAAACCAAAGTCTGCTCCTGTAGTACTTGCTTTGTATGAGATTCTGTGCCACTCCATATGTAGATGTTGTGGTTTGTGTGCCGCATGCAGATGAGGTGGGGCCTTCTTCCTCAGAGGTAGTTGATTGGAAACGTGAGGTGCTGGAGTTAAGAGCCTTGTGATTACTAAACCTCTATGCGTGAGTGATGAGTTTTGTACTGCCCTAAATCCAGTAGTCACTCTAAGACAAAAGGGGAAGAAAGATGGTGTTACATTCTCTTATTTCCTTCGTTGCCATGTGCACCCCTGTTTGGCATCCTTGCCTCGGAGCTAACCGATTATGGACTGAAACCTCAACCAACTTCAGCCAAATATCCCCCTTCCCTTCTAATTTTGGGTGCTGGGTATTTTCTCTCAACAATGAGAGAAGAGTAACTCATGGTAGATGAAAGCTTAGGAATACACACTACTTAACCAGTACTAATGGTTGTGTTCCATGTGGGTGCAGCACGGTGCCAGGTACTATGTGGGGTACAGCCAGAAAGTGCAAGGGGAGCCAAAGGCCTTTGAATCAGTTCTTAGTCTGACTTGTCTCTGGGGGGAGGTAAGGAACAAAGGACCGTGTGCAGTTCAGTGACAGGACAGGATGGGCAGTAGGGACTGTGGGCCTGCGTGGGCCTGGGAAACGGCTTTCAGGCTGCCATGTCAGGGATGGCTTCTTAAAAGAGGCCCAATAAATATTATGAGGTGGATTCCTGAGTGGTGGTTAGATTTGGATAGGCTGGAGGGGCAGGTGAGCTTGTCCAAGTAGAGGGGAAAATGAACAAATTGTGCTTAAGAAGGAGTGAGGAGATGAGTAGGCTTGTGGTAAGTAAAATCTCTGTTAGGTTGTGATAGATAATTTTAGAGAGTGGGTTGAAGCTAGGTTACATAGGGCATAAGAGCTTTAATGGGTGTTTCCTAATGGCAGCATTATTTCCTCAAAATGTTCATTCTTTAGACCCAGAGATTAAACTGAGGAAACCAGGAAAACTAGTAGTTCCTTATCATCAGTGAAATCTCTTGTTGATATCTTACAAGTCAGGTTTTTGATTTTTAAAAAATTAAGTATTGAACTGAGTTTTTTTTTTTTTTTTTTGAGACAGGGTCTCGCTTTGTAGTTCAGGCTGGTCCTGAGCTCACTATGGAGCCCAGGCAAGCCTTGAACTCAGCAATCCTCCTGCCTCTGCCACCCGAGTGCTGGGATTACAGGCGTGAGCCACCACGCCCAGCAAACTGAGGCTTTATAATGATAAGTACTTGAGAGCTTTATGTACCCAGATTTATCCTATCATTTAATATTATTCTGTTTAGATTTTCGAGGAAAGCTTGAGTTGTTTTTTAGTTGGGGGGGAGTTATGGTGAGGAAATCATCAGTAAGGAAAACTATCTTCAGAGATAATAATGAAGGTGCAGGTTTGGGGGAAAAACCTGACCTCATTGCCCAGTGGGTAGGAATATACTGCTAACTGAAAATCTGTAAACTAATTCTGTTAAAACAATAAAGATATAATCTTGGAACCTTACTGAACCTTTGGTTGGTCAACTCTACTAAAGTTAGCTTTGAGATTTCATTCGTTCTGAAATTTTCCCACTTTTCATCTCATTGTAGTTTCCCCACTAACAGGAGTGTTGTATATTAAGCTTGAGGCGGTTTCGTGATCTCTTCCACTGAATGCTAGAGGTCTGTGGAGCCCCCGTGGGGTAGTGCGGTGGGATAGAAGGGCAGGTGGCTCCACAATCTCACCCTCACCACAGATACCTTCACCTAGAGCACTGCTCCATTTCATTGCTTGATTGATTTCACTTCTGCTTGAATTCTGACTTAGAAAGGTGATTGAGTTAAAAGCTTTGAAAACCTCTGGTCTAACTTGGTGACATCAGAGAGACAGACAGTTTGGATATACCAGCCAGAGTTTTAGACCAGTTAGTGGATAGCTCCACCATTTTTTGATTATCTTTTCAGTGAATGTGTGCCCAGCGTCATTTGTGACGATAGGCAAATTGTAAAAAAATACAGAATCAAGATAAACTATATGCATGGGACTTTTATTTTTCAGAGATAGACATTTAAATTGGAGCATCTTTGAAAACTTTCCCTTTTAGTTTTCCGTTCATTATGTTGTGATACCTTCTGGGGCTGGAGGAAAAAACAAAACACACACACACGCACACACACACACACACACACATATATATAAAATTCTTTGAAAGAATAATATTTTTACTTGAATCATTAGCACTTATGCTTTTCCTGTTTTAATCTTCGCTTCTCTTCTATTCTCTGTGGAACTACTGGTACTGAATTTGTGCAAATGGTGAAATTAGGTAAATATGACCTTTATTGTGATGTCATTGAGTTACCACTGTTCAAAAAGGTTGGATTTAAGTTTTTTGTTCTTAGTTTGCTTTTAGTTCTGAGGTCTTCCAGGAATATAAACTTTTTTTTTTTTTTTTTT
>PVIC010013267.1:0-38354 GCA_004025085.1 Thryonomys swinderianus
TCGTCTACCTTATTTACTGACTAATCTGGTGTTGTGTGACCTCTGGCTCTTCCCCAAGGTCAGAATGGCTGTGAAAGGTAAATGTTTCGAATCCATTCAGGAGATTGAGGTCGTCACAATGATGTAAATGAAGACACTGGTGAGAGAGGACTTGTGGGACTGCTTCAGAAAATGGGAAGGATGTTGGATAAATGTATTCAAAGCAAGGGGCCATATTTTTTGGATGGCATTAGTGTTAGTGTGTCTTTTACTATAACAAATTTTTTTTTTTTTTTTTTTTTTTTTGCTTTTTGGAGACAGGGTCTCACTTTGTAGTTCAGGCTGGCCCTGAGCTCACTATGGTGCCCAGGCAAGCCACGCGAACTCAGCAATCCTCCTGTCTCTGCCTCCCGAGTGCTGGGATTACAGGCGTGAGGCACCACGCCCAGCATTATATGTGGTTACCGGGGATCAAACTCAGGTCCTTGCGCTTGCAAGGCAGGCGCCGGAACCACTGAGCTAACCCTCCAGCCCTACTATAACAAATTTTTAAAATTTAAATATATAAACTTTTTCTGTCACATCTCATCTTTCAGGAATGAAGGGAAAATCAAAATATTCTCAAATGAAGAAACAAAAAAGAACCTGCCACTAAGAAACCTACCATAAAAGAATAACTAAAGTCAGTTTTCTAAGCAAAGGAGAGGATAAAAGCAGAAATCTTAAGAGTGCTAGGAAAAA
Source organism: Thryonomys swinderianus (assembly GCA_004025085.1). Classification (NCBI taxonomy): domain Eukaryota; kingdom Metazoa; phylum Chordata; class Mammalia; order Rodentia; family Thryonomyidae; genus Thryonomys; species Thryonomys swinderianus. The sequence continues at coordinate 721 of PVIC010013267.1, forward strand.
CAGGAGCAATAAAGAGAGTTCAATATTAGTAAATAAAATATACTTTCCTTTCTTCACTTCTCTAAATTATACTCCAAGAAAAAAATTGGTAATATTGGGCTGGGATTTAGCTCAGTGGTTCTGGTGTCTGCCTAGCAAGCACACGGTCTCAAGTTCAATCCTTAGTAACCACACACCACCATGCTGGGCCTGGTGGTTCACGCTTGTAATCCCAGCACTCGGAGGCAGAGGCAAGAAGATTGCTGTGATTTCGAGGCTATCCTGCTCTACATAGGGAGCTCAGGACCAGCCTGACCTACAAAGTGAGATCTTGTCTTAATACAAAACCAAACCAAACCCCAAATTGGTAATATTATCTGATGTAATTCTATGTGTATGTAGAGAAAATATTTATAACAATTATAAATAGGGGAGAGTGATATCTGTGTAAGGGAGAAAATGTTTCCACACAGCTTGAATGATAAACTAATAATGCCAATAGACTATGGTTATATATATATATATATATATATATATATATATATATACCACAGAGAACCCAGTAAAAAAATCTATGTAAAGAGATATGCTGAGAACACCATAGAAAACTAATGTGGCATGTTCAAATAATTCATAAGAAGTTAGGAGTAGAAAACACAAATGAAAACAAAGAGAACAAATGAAAATAATACAAATTTAAGTCCTAACACATTGTTAATTACATTAAATGTAAATGTAATATCAATTAAAGGAAAGAGATTAACAAAAATGTCACTCAACTCTGTAGTGTCTACAAGAATCTCACTTCAAGTACAATGATGAAGATAGGTTGAAAATAGAAGGGTAGAAAATAACATCGTATAAACAATAAAGAAAATATGAATGACTACACTATTATATGAAGAAGGATTCAGAGCAAAAAAAAAAGTGATCAGAAATGGAGGAATACTGCATCATAAAAGGGTCCATCCACCAAGAATACACAGGTGCCCTAAATATGTGTATGCCAGACATTTCAATTGTAAAGTATATGAAACGAAACCTTATAGGACTGAAAGGAGAAATAGGTCAATCTGCAATTATAATTGGAGATTTCACACTCTCAACTATGGATTGAACAATATGACAGAAAACTAAGCAGGATATAGAAGAACCCAATGGTACCATCAAGCAAGGTGGCATAGTTGGCATTTACAGGGCCCACTCTACCCAGAGCAGGAGAATACCTTTCTTTCCAAGTGCCTATGGAGGATATATCAAGACAGATAACTTCTGGGATCAAAAATCAACTTCAACAAATCTGAAAGAATTATATTACACAGAGTGTATTTTCTGACCACACCTGAATCAAACTGTTAATACCAGAGAGATAACAGGAAACTCCCAGTACTTAGAAATTGAATGTTACATTTCTAAATCTATGGGTCGAAGAGAACTCCTCAAAGAGGATTCTAAAAATACATACAGTTGAATGAAAGTAAAGTCAGAACATATCAAGATTTATGAAACAAAGCTAAAGGAGTACTGGGAGAAATTGTAATAGTAAATGGTTATGTCATTATGGGAGGAAAGCCTCAAATCAGTAACCTGAGATTTTTAACTCAAGAAACTAGAAAAAAAAAAAAGAAAATATCTCTAAACTAAGTAGGAGGAATGAAATAAAGGTCAGAACAGGCATCAGTAAAAATTGTAAATAAAAGCCATGGAGAAAAGGAAAATCAATGGAACACTAAGCTGGTTCTTTGTGAAGGTCGATAAAATTGACAAACTTCTGGCAAAACTAACCCTCCCCTAAAAAAAGAAAAAAAAGAAAGGAAAAGAAAAAAGGAAAGAAAGAAAGAAGACTCAATTTAGAAATGAGACAGGAAAAGATCATGCAGGCATCAAAAACCTAACAGGAGAACATTACAAACAAACCTGCACATGTAAATTTCATAATTTAAATGAAATGGACAACCCATAGAAAAGCATAAACTGCCAGCCAGCATGAAATAGAAAATTTGAATAGCTCTAGAACTGTTAAGGGAATAGAACATACAATTAAAATATTCCTAAAATGAAATCTTGAGGCTCAAGTGGTTCACCAGAGAATTCTACCAAACTTTCAAAGAAGAATTAACACTGATATTACACATTTTGTTCTTGGAAGTGGAGGAAGTGGGAACAATTCCCAATTTATTTAAGAGGCAAGCTTTACTGTGATAACAAAAACAAAAACAGTATAAATCAGAAAACTACAGACAATACAGTATTACTTGTGAATGGAAATAAAACTTTTCCGGCAAAATACTAGAAAACAAAACAGAAATTAGCAATATCTAAAAAGAATTGAGTACCATGGTCAAGTGAAATTGATTCCTGGATACAAGGTTGGTTCCATATTTGTAAATCAATCCATTTAATATAACCATAGTAACAGTAAAAGAAAAGTCACACGATTGCATTAGTTGATATGATACAGGCATTTGAAAGTTCAAAAGCAGCTCATGAGGGCCAGGGATTTAGGTCAGTGACACCCCACCTCACATCTTATACAAAAATTAGTTGAGCCGGTTGTGGTGGCTCACGCCTGTCATCCCAGCACTCAGGAGGCAGAGACAGGAGGATTGCTGAGTCTGAGGCTTGCCTGGGCTACACAGTGAGCTCAGGGCCAGCCTGAACTACAAAGCGAGACCCTGTCTCAAAAAAAAAAAAAGTTGAAAATATATGAAAGATTTAAATATCAGACCACAATATATAACTTCAAGAAGAAAACAAGAAAAAAAATCTTCAGGGTGTAGGCCTTGGTTTATAATAGTTGAGGACATGCCCGGGGGTGTGATCTGAGAAAATGGTAAGTTGGATTTAATTGATAAAGATTTAAGACTTTAGCTAAAGACTCATTAAAGGGATGAAAGGGCAAGTGACAGAATTTTTTTTTTTTTGCAAACTACATATATGAATGACAAAAATCTCAGCTGTAATATTGTAAAGAGCTCTGAAACTCAACAGTAAAATCAGTGTCAATTAGGAAATGGCCAGAAGATGTGAGAAAACATTTTAGCAAGTGAAGTAATAGTAAAGAAACCATGGAATGATGTTAAACATCATTAGTCATTGGGGGGAAAACACAAAGAACATGGTATCTATCACTGCACATCTTTTAGAAAACTTTGTGGCAGCTCCAGATTATAAACAACCAAAATGTCTTATAGTAGGTAGTTAAAATTATAGTTTACAAATAGTGTAAACTATTATTTAGCAGTGAAAAGGAACTGCTGATGTATGGATCAACTGGAATGGAGTTATGCCGAGTGAAAAGCTAACGGTTATGTACTATACGATTCCATTTATTTAACATCTCAAAATGGCAAAATTAGGGAAGGAAGAGCAGGTTAATGGATGCCAGTGCTCATGGATGGTGGGAGAGAGGAGAGCAGGTGTGACCAAGCTTTGTGGTGATGGAGCAGTTCTGGGTCTTTATTGCCTGATGGCTGTGGGAATGTGGAGCTGTGGCTGACGCTGACGTGGGGTCCCGTGCAGACATGGCACTGCTGTCGGTTGTCTGGCTCCTGCAGTGTACTGTAGAGACACAAGATGTGACCGCTGAGGCAGACAGAAGGTGGAGTACGTGAGGTCTTGCTGCACAACCTCTGTAGCATCCTTTCACTTAAAAATCATTTAAAAGGGCCGGAGATTTAGCTCAGTGGTTCTGGCGCCTGCCTCGCAAGCACAAGGTCCTGAGTTCGATCCCCAGTAACCACATATAATGCTGGGCATGGTGACTTACGCCCACCAGCAATCAGTACCACATACCACAATGCCGGGCGTGGTGGCTCATGTCTGTAATCCCAGCACTCGGGAGGCAGAGACAGGAGGATTGCTGAGTTCCAAGATTGCCTGGGCTACATAGTGAGCTTAGGGCCAGCCTGAACTACAAAGTGAGACCCTGTCTCAAAAAAAAAAAAAAAATCATTTAAAAAATAGCTTTAATAAGTTGATTGCATGGTTCACCTTATTTGTTCTATTGTGTGTATCTTAGTGTTTATTTCAGCCATTTCCACCATAGTTACCTATGGAAGAATTACAGTAGTATGGCACAAGGACATATAAGTGAAACTAATGATTTAACATGGTCCATATTTTTCTGGTTACCTATGGAAGAATTACAGTAGTATGGCACAAGGACATATAAGTGAAACTAATGATTTAACATGGTCCATATTTTTCTGGTAAAGAGAGCATTGTGCTGTTGTAATCTTTAAAAAATTATCACTGTGACTATTACAGTAAAAATATATAGCAATTTGCTATATACATACAAGTTATCAGCAAATTAAGAATAGAGGGGGAACCTCCTCTGCTTGATGAAGAATATCTGCAGAAAACTTGGAGCTAACATTATACTTTATGCTGAGAAACGACAAACTTTCTTGCTAAGAACAAGGCTAGGATAGCCTTTCTGTTATTTAGCATAGCACCTGAGGGCCTAGACAGTGCTGTCAGACTAGAAAAGGAAATAAATGGAGGACAGGTTGGGAAGAAAGATTTCTTTCTGTTCACAGATGTTGAGCATTTCTGATGGGATTCTGCTGCAAGACCTGGTTTGCTTTTTGTTGGGTTTTCCCCCAGCAGACATCAAACATTTGTTTTCTGTCTTCTAAAATAACAGCAACTTTTTTTTTTTTTGGAGACAGGGTCTTGCTTTTGTGGTTCAGGCTGGCTCTGAGCTCACTATGTAGTCCAGGCAAGCCTTGAACTCAGCAATCCTCCTGTCTCTGCCTCCCGAGTGCTGGGATTACAGGTGTGAGCCACTACGCCCAGCAACAGCAACTTTTTTTGTCTCTTCTGTTTTTTTTAAAATTCATATCATCTATATTGTCTAAATTTTCTTTCTTGTTATTTGGTTTCTAGAGGGCCCAGTAAATAAATATTGAATTTAACATATTATATTGTCTTTTCAGTTTCATGGTATTCCTGATTTTGGTCAACATGTCTTTGTTATCTTAATAATAATCCTTAATAAACATTAAAAAAAAACATGACATGGCTGAGTCCTCTTGGTGACATACAACTAAAATAACTAGTTCAGATCAAGCCACCCACATTCCACCCATTTCCCCTTACCTTTGTCTCAAATTACAGTCTAGGCACCCCAAATCATTTGTAAAGTTAAAGTTTGTACAGTTAAAGTTAAATGTACTGTTACTGGCCTCCTTTCTGATTTTCCGGCTGCCACAACCATGTCTAAAACTAAGATTTTATCAAATGAGCTTGTAAGACCTGTGACTCTCTAGCTTAACCTCTGGCAGAACCTTCACTTAGATTTCAGACAAAGTGCAGCTTCCTAAGTCAGCGCAGGGCCTTTCCTTACCAGCTGCTCCTCTTTCTGTTGATTCTCAGCTGGTTCTTCTTGCTCTGGATGAACCTAAACACCACTACAGCCTCTTGGCTGCTGCCCTAATGAGCCCTGATCATGCAGGCAGGCAGATGCGTCGTGTTTTTCCCTACCCCCCGAGTGCCTTCTTTTCTCTTTCTTCCTCTCTTAGCTTCATTGTTCATCCTTCATTGTTGCCTTCTCTTAGAAGCCTCACGTGCTTTTCTTCACTGTCTGATATAAATTATCTTTGCTTGTATTTTTTGAGTTACCTTGACTTATCTAGCATAACATTTATTCATGTTGTCCAGTGGTTTTTGATGATATTTCTGTGGCTCTTTCAGGAAGCCTTCAGATTCCTTACATGCCCAGGCATACACAGAGTGATTGAAGACTATGGTGTGTGGTTAGGTTTAAAAAAAAAAAAAAAGAATCACCTGACAGATGCATTACCTTTAATCCCCCTCAAAATACCCTCTTTGCTTCAGACACATCCCCTTGTTCCTGGCACTTTTTCAGAAAGTTATTTCATACTAGTTCTTCTTTACTAGTTATTTTATACTAGTTATTTAGGAATGCCACTTTCACTCCTCTGCATTTTATGCAGTTCTCTCATAAACTAGTTCTAAGGGTTAGTGTTGCCTTTATCAGCCAACCCATCTTCAGAACAAGATTTGTCGACACACTCTTGAGCTTCTGTGAGTGCTTAGTTAACCTCAGTTACTCTTGATAGAAGAGAGTGGGGTTCCCTGGGAGCTTTTGCATTTTCCAAAGAGCTAAACTCATCCTGTTTTTTGTCCCAACTTCAGACAGACTGCAGTAAACAACATCTCTGAAAGCTTTCTGTGCAAAATTGCTGATTCCTACTGTTCCAATACTACCTTCTGTTGCTGGCCATTCTTGTGTCTCTGAATTTGGGCACCTGCCAGGGCGGCACACTCCTGGCCCCTTGAAGTGCTGTGTTCACAGAAGTGCCAAGGGGCGCTGTGCTGGGCTTCCACTGTCAGGGTCAGGCTGTTCTTGTCATTTTCTGAAGCAGTTCTGTTAAGGCCTCTTTCCCATGTGGCTTTATACAGTGTGAACAAAAATACAGTGAAGATTGCTGCTGTGTCCCATCCAATAGAAAGCCAGGCTCCTAATGCCATTATGATGTGTCCTTATCTCCCTTAATCACCAGATCTGACACCGAGTGACTTCTGGCTCTTCTGCAAAGTCAACATGACCATGAAATGTTTGAACTGATTCAGACATCAAGTTAGCCACAATGGCACAAATAAAGACACTCATGAAAGAGGACTCCCAGAACTGCTTCAGAGAATAGCGAAACCTGTGGGTGAAGTGTGTTCAGAGCAAGGGTATTTTGAAGATGGTTAATGGCAATATGTCTTTCACTGTAATAAATAAAAAACAAAACAGGGCCGGAGGGTTAGCTCAGTGGTTCCGGCGCCTGCCTCGCAAGCGCAAGGTCCTGAGTTCGATCCCCGGTAACCACATATAATGCTGGATATGGAGAGACATGTCCACCAACAATCAACGCTGCATACCACAGTGCCGGACGTGGTGGCTCACGCCTGTAATCCCAACACTCGGGAGGCAGGGACAGGAGGATTGCTGAGTTCGCGGCGGCTTGCCTGGGCACCATAGTGAGCTCAGGGCCAGCCTGAACTACAAAGCGAGACCCTGTCTCCAAAAAGCAAACAAACAAACAAAAAAAGAGAGATACAAATTAAAACAGAACATTCACTGTATTTTTTGATCACACTGGAAATTTACTTACTGTTAATTTGGTGGTGCTGGGGATGGAACCCAGGACTTTGAGTACTCCAGACAAGCACTGTACTTTACTAAGCTACATCCTCAGCCCCTAAGTAGACTTGCTGAGTAATTTTGAAGGGAACTGAAGATAACGTATGTTATAAAGCATTCACTTGTAAAAAAAAAAAAAAGCTCCTCATTGTGAGAAAAAGTTTATACCAGTGAACAGAGACTAAAATTAGGAGATTCTAGCAGCCAGATGGGAAAAGCTGAGTTTATCACATCTGTGTGTGGATGGGCTGACACTGGGAGAGGGAGATGGTGGCAGCTAGCTGGGAGGGATGTCAGCCTTGAGCAGATGGGCTAACACCAGGGGAGAGAGATATTAACAATTAATGGAGAAAGGAATTAGGCTTATATAGGTATTGAAGGGCTAAGGAATCTAGGCTGCAGTATTTAGATGCCTTAGATGCCCAAGGATGGTCTGCTCACATATGTGTACAATTACTACACTTCTCGGTTCTGGGGGCTTGTCAACTACATCTTTTGAGTCCAGTTTGCCCCATTTACTGGGAAGCTGCTGGTAGTCACTAAAAACAGCCTGTTTATTTTCCCTGTTGATTTAGGGCAGGGCCGACTGTGGAAGATGTACTTTAATATCACAAATCATCTATGAGTCTGTACTATACTCTCAGCAGCAGAGCAACAGTATATTCTGGTCCTAGAATGGTCAAAGCCTTCCTGTGCCCCCTATTTTCATGACTCTGTAGTAGGAGGACACCTGTGTGTTGTTAGCAGGTACTTTGTGCAACCAGGGAACTCATCAGATTTGAGAAAGGGTGTTTTGCCTTTGTGTTTTGTATGTTCTTAAAGCATTTAGGAATTTTAAAAAACATGAACACCTTATGTTCTTATACTAAGTATGTTTTCTAGGTCATATTAAAATACTGTTAAAATTTAATCAATACCAGAAGTTTAGCTCCATCTGCTACAAAAGTACAAACTCATTAAAAACATTTAAAAAGAACAGTGTTTGAAGCTTCCTTGGTCTTGAGGCATTTTTTTTTTCTGTTTTGGAAGCAGGCTGCCTTTGACATCAGCACTGTAGGAGATTATGTATTGTGCTGGTTGACTTGTTGCCTTTGTGTCCATTATCATTAGAGGTGGGCATCTATTAATTATGTTTTTACACAGTGCACCTATTCCTAACGCTATGTACCAGAGAACTGTGTGGATATATCTCCTACTCTTTAGGGACTTATTCCCATTCCCAGGTCCCCTAAACGGATACAAACATGTTTTAGAGCACCTCTAGCATGAGGACAAAAATTTTAAACCAGGCTATGAATGGACAGTGAGGTAGTTTACATCAGTATTAGATTTCTCTAGCAAATACAAATAAGGACTTTAAGTACAATAGACCATACTTTTAATTGAATTATTTTTAATCTAAATATAAGTGTCAAGTTTTCATCTCAAGTAGATTTAAGAATTCAAACCAGAGAAATAGAATAAATGGATTCACTATGGAATTGAATGGCATGATTGAACTTGGGCCCACAAACCCAGAACTTTAGAGTTTTAACCTCTCTTTAGCATAATCTCTTTGTGGCCTTGGGCAAGTTCTTCACAAAAACAGAAAACCGACAATCAAAATGAAAATGACAAAGGTGTAGAGATCTAGCTTTTAAAGCATTTTCCTAAGTGGTTGTTTTTCCTAGCTCTTTAGCAATTCTGCTTTAAACCCAAGTTCTCTGTCTTTTATATTCTGCCTGTTGCTGCATTTATATCCAGTTTCCTTACAAAGACACATCATGTCCTTTGGAGGCAGGTTTTGTGAAGTAATAGATGTATAGCCTAGGATTTGAAAATACACAAAGTAAAAATTCCTTTTTCATATGTATAAAAGACATTTCTGTGATAGGTTTATTGTTCACGAAATCATTAACCTCACTTCCTAGTAAGAGACATCAATGAGCCTCGGCTCACGTTCATTGACATTTGACTCATATGAATGTAAGAGACTTTGAATTCATGCTTGTGGTTGAAATAATTACTCCTTGGATTACTTACTCGAGAATAAAATATATTTTGCATGAGTTTAGGGCAGAACTAGAGTTAGTTATTTACTCCATAATCTAGGGATTTGACCAACTGATTTTTAGATGGGAAAGAGAGAAGCATTTTTTTAAAAAAAAGACTTGATTGAAAGCAGTTTTAGGTACCCAGCCAAATTGAGAAAAAGGTACAGAGATAACTCCCATCATTTCTGTTCCTGCACATGCATAACTTCCTCCATTATCAAAGTCCCCCACCAGAGCAGTACTTTTGCTAAAACAGGTGTGCCCACATTGACTTTGGTATATCATTGTCATCCAAAATCTGGTTAAAATAAGGTTGGGCTGAGGATGCCTCTGTTCCTGAGTCCTTATATAAGGAACGGTAGCCTAACTTAGTACAGAAGCAGACTGAAAAGGTAACTAAATAGTAGACTTTGTTAGTCAGCTTTCTGTCGCTGTGACACAGTACCTGAGATAATCAACTTAAAAACAGGAAAGATTGATCTTGATTCACAGTTTCAGAGATTTCAATCCATGGTCAGTTGGCCACTTGCCTGGGGCATGTGTAGCCCAGTACATCATGGCAGACCACATTGTGGAGGAGGCTGCCTCAAAGACCTCATGGTAGCAGGCAGGGAAAAAGGAATACAGGATAAGGGCAAGGTCCTAATGTCACCACAGGACACCGCACTCTCCTAACCTTGTCCCATAGACCCCACCTGTTGAGAACCCCATGGGCTGGGAACCAAGTTCCAACATTTGGGCCAGGGTTGGAGTTTCAAAATTCAAACTACATACACACATATTTTGTAACACATAGCTGAGCCTTAGCCAATTGCAGCAGCTGAGCTTCAGTCAGTTGCTGACCAGACCGTATGCAAATACAGCAGAGCCTGAGTGATAACCATTCTGGCTGCCTCTGAACCTCACTTCCTTTTCTCCCATACGTGCTGCCTGGCACAGTGCTGCATGGAGTTCTCTTAACCTATTCTGGTCCTGCAGGCCGTTTGCTTCTTGAGTCACCCTTTATGTAATTCAGCTCTGCCAAATTAAATGTAAGGCTTAAAATCTGAGTAGCTTTTAGTTTGCATGGGCTTCATTTTTGGTACTGTATACATTCTGTATATTTGAATAAGTGTATGACGACTTTCTGTCCAGGGTGTAGAATCAGTCCAGGTACTTTCACTGCCCTCAGAAATCCCTGTGCTCTGCCTGTTCATTTCTCCCACCTTCTTCCTCTGCTTTCAGATCTTGTGTCTCCATAGTTACCTTTTCCCCAGAATGTCAGGGAGCTGGAATCGTACAGTATTTAGCCTTTTCAGATTGCCTTTACATTGAAGGGTTCTCTGTGTTTTTTGTGGCTTGATAGCTCATTGCTCTTTCGTGCTCCATCGTGTTCAGTTATTTGAATGTAGCTCGGTTTATTTATCCACATGCACTCTGAAGGACATCTTGGCTGCTTCTGAGTTTTGGTGATTTTCAATAAAGCTGATACAGACATCCATATGCAGATTTTCTTGTGGACGTAGCACACTTTGGGCAGACACCAGGGAGCACGGTTCTATGTCATCCACAAGTATGCTTAGCTTTGTAAGAAACCGCCAACTATTTGCCAAGTGGCTGTCCCAAGATGTTCCCGCCAGGAATGGGTGAGAGCCCCTCTGTGTGCTCGTCAGCTTTGGGGCTAGTCTTCTGGAGTTTGGTTATTCTAGTAGTTGTCTGACTTGCACTTTCTGATGATATGTACTGTTGAGCATCTTTTCTTCTTCTTCCTCTTCTCCTTCCTCTTTCTCCTCCTCTTCCTCTTCCTCCTCCTCTTCCTCTTCCTCCTCTTCTTCTTCTTCCTTCTTCTTTCTTCTTCTTCTTCTTTTTAGTTTTTTGAGACAGGTTCTCACTTTGTAGTTCAGGCTGGCCCTGAGCTCACTATATAGCTTTGGCAAGCCTCAAACTCACAGCAGTCCTCCTGCCTCTGCCTCCTGAGTGCTGGGATTACAGGTGTGAGCCACCACGCCCAGCACTGTGGTGTGGGGTATCAGGGATCAAACTTGGGACCTTGCAGTTGGCAGGCAGATGCTGGAACCACTGAGCTAAATCCCCAGCCCCTCTTATGCTTATCTGCCACCTTTAAACCTTCTTTGGTGAGGTCTTTGTTAGTCTCTATCACATTTTGAAAGTTAAATTTAAAAAATTATAATTGATATATGATGCTCGTATGTTTAGGGAGCACTGTGTAGTACCTCAGTACATGTGTGCAGTGCATGATGATCAGGCCAGGGTAATGTCTGTAACCGCTACCTCACACACCGATCACTTCTTTGTGTTGAGACTATTCAGAAGTCTCTTACTTGCTGTTTTGAACCACACAATTATTTGTTGCCAGCCGTTGTTACACTATTTGGTGCAGCATGTCAGGAGCTCTTCCGCCTACTTATTAACTGTCCCCTCTCCACTTCGCTCTCCCCATGACTACTGCTGTGCTCTCTGCTCCAGTGGGATCAGCGCTCCAGGTCTCAGTGTGAGAATTTGTAGTATTTGTCCTGTGCTCAACTTGGCTGCACTTACTATGATGATCTTCAATTCCACTCATGTTTGGGCCCATTTTTAAGTTGGGCTGTTCCCTTATTGTTGATTGTAAGAGTTCTTTGTATATTGTGGCTCACAGTCCTTTGTGAGATGTATTTTTTATAAAGATTTTCTTCTCTTAGTGGGTTGTTTTCACATCCAACAGTGGTGTTGTGTTTGGTGGAGAAGTGCTAACAGAGCCTGTCCGTTGTGTCTTCACGGGTGGGTTATGTTGGATGTTGTATCTAAGAACTCATCACTGTACTCGGCGTCACCTTGGTTTCCTCTCATGTTATCTTCTTGTAGTTTCACAGTCTCATGTTTCACATTTAGGATTATTTACTTATTTTTTTTTTGTGGTACAGGGATTTGAACTCAGGACCTTGTGCTTGCGAGGAAGGTGCAATGCCACTGAGCTCCATCCCCTGCCCCCACTTTGGGTTAATTTTTGTGCAGGGTGTGTGTGTAGATTCCCATTCAGTTGTCTTGACTCCTTTTCTCTCTCGTGTTGCCTTTGCTTCTCTGTCACATCAGCTGGATGTATTTATGTGGGTCACTTTTGGAGCTCTCTGTTCGATCGCATTGATCTGTCTGTCCTTTGGGGGTGCTGGAGGTCAGGCGCAGGGCCCGGCGCATCCTAAGGCGAAGCCGCTACCACTGAGCTGCACCCCAGCCTTATCTGTTCTTTGGCAAGAATGACACCATCTCGATCGCTGTAGCTTCACCCTAGTTGTGGAGCTGGGCAGTGTCCATTTCTTGGCACTGTTGTTCCTTTTGATACTGTGTTAGCTGTTCTCGGCCTCCTGTGTTTCCATGTATCCGTAGAGTCAGTGTGTTGCTGTCTACTGCAGGAATGTTAACATTTTCGCTCTACTTTTTCTGATCCTAATATTAGTGTGTCGGAGAAAAACTTGGTGAACCATATTTTACTGCCCTTTGGGGTAATGAGACAATGTGGGAATGATTAGCTTTTGAAGTTTGAGTAAATTATATTTGAAAATCTGTTTTAACAGTACCAACATACACTTATTTTCTTTTTCTAATATTATGACTCATAATACATTCATAACATTTTTAGGAAGATAAGTTATTCTAGTAGCATTTGTACTATTTTTAGCATTATCCCAATGACACACTATGATCCTTAAAAAAACATTATGATTATTATTCCAGTTACCAAGTATTCACAGGTATCAATTGAGTTCACACGGGGTGCTCACATACAATACAGGATTATGTTAGGTTATGGAAATCATAGATGGTCACACTCAGCAGGTTATGGTTACATTACTTAAGTTAAAAAAGACAATATAGGACAAATGGGCTTTGTTACGACAGTTCCACATGAATGTTTTAATAATGCCCAGGTTTTAAATTAATTATCACCAATTCCCTTTTGAAATTTTGAAATAAAATGTGGGTTAAGATTGGAATGAATACAAGCTAACAGCATCTGTTGCTGTTTCCAAATCAAGAATCAAAAAGACTGTGTATAATTTTCTAGAAAATATTTTGGATATGGATATCCTTCTGACTATATTGAAAATACTTTTTTTTGAGACAGGGTCTCACTTTGTAGTTCAGGCTCCCCCTGAGCTCACTATGTAGCCCGGGCAAGCCTCAAACTCACAGCAATCCTCCTGCTTCTGCCTCCCGAATGTTGGGATCACAGGCATGAGCCACCATGCCCAGCACTGTGGTATGTGGTACTGATTGCTGGTGGGCTTGAGTCACCACACACACAGTATTGTTGTATGTAGTTACCGGGGATCAAACCAGGAACCTTGTGCTTGCTGGACAGGCACCAGAACCACTGAGCTAAATATCTGGCCCCACTGAAAATACTTTGAAAAGACAGAAAGCAAAGATGAATGACAAGAAAATGCAGAGTTAGTGAATTTTTTAAAAGATGACTTTTAGTTATTCAGTATTAATAATTGAATAAAATTAAGCTCATGAGATTCTGTTTTTTATAAGCAACAATAGTCCTTTGTTTTATATAAGGCATTATGGTAAATGTGATCATTACTTTAAGTAGGTGACATCTTTTGAGTACCTAGACAGAAGGCTTTTTCGATGGTATTTTGATAAAGCTCCCTCCAGGTATATTTCCCTTGTGTTATATTTGGACTGTGAATATGGTAGTACTTGAAAACAAACCTTTTGAAATAAGTGCCTTATTTGTGACTGAATGAACAATATATACTCTTATTATTATTTGTAGATTGGGTAAACATCTTAAATATTACATTCCAGGGCTGGAGGGTTAGGTCAGTGGTTCTGGCGCCTGCCTCGCAAGCGCAAGGACCTGAGTTCGATCCCTGGTAACCACATATAATGCTGGGCGTGGAGATATGCCCACCAACAATCAACACTGCATACCACAATGCCGGACGTAGTGGCTCACGCCTGTCATCCCAGCACTCGGGAGGCAGGGACAGGAGGATTGCTGAGTTCGCGGCGGCTTGCCTGGGCACCATAGTGAGCTCAGGGCCAGCCTGAACTACAACACGAGACCCTGTCTCCAAAAACCAAAAAAAAAAAAAAAAAAAAAAAAAAAATTACATTCCATTGTACCGAATATATTTATTTTGTGTAAAACTGTACATGCTTTGAAATATGATCGGTCTTTATTTGTAGGAAGAAAAATCATCACATCGTGACTTCCATGCGTTGCTTTAGTAGCAGCACTTCTCTTGCCTTTCTGTTGGGCTGCTGGGGTTCCTCGTGACCTTGGGTGCCTTTTCTGCGGGGTGACTGCTGGTGCCGATGCTCCACATTTTCTGGTCGCTTGCCTGTTGCCTGCCTCTGGGCTCATCATGCCCCTTATGCTGACTTAGGCAGGATTTCTTCAGCCTCTTATCTCTGGGCTTTGATGCATATGTTCTGAAGGTGGCCACAGTGACTTTGGGTGGCAGCAGATGGTAAACCTTCAGGCTGCCACCGGCTATGCTGGTGTTAAGTTGGAAAGTTAACGTTTGATGAAGAATCAGTAGTGCATATGAAAGAGCTTTCACTGCTGAAATATCTTTTAATTAAAAAATTAGCATACTAAAACCTTTTGCAAATGTCTGGGCATTTAAAGAAAATTAAAATTAATTGTCTTCTTATAAAGTAGTTATTTACCAATTTGTATTTATGTTCCTTATTCTTACCTGGATTTTTCCTGTGGTCCTATCTCACTTTGGCAGTAGTTAAGACAGCTAAGGTAGCCAGCTAATGTGAAATAGGAGATGTTTTTAAGGAGCTCAAATAAACATTTAAAATATACCTTAAATTGTGGTGTCTTTGAGTTTTAATTACTGAAAAGAATCATAGATTTGAGGTTCTATCTCCTGCAGGCCTAACAGCTTTGGCTTGTGGTCTGTAACCTTTGAAGATATTTCTGGGTTAAGTAGGAACCTGAAGAACTCAGCCTGCCTTAGAGAGACCTTTCACTTTGTCGTGAGTCACTCGGTGATTCTTGGCTTTTCCGTCTACCCACAGGTGATACCTGTTTAGATGGTTTACTTCATGAACATGTGCCATGTTGGAAGTTCCAGCACAAATAAAGCACGGCCAGGATTCCCAAGGGTGTTTATTTTTTTTTTGTTGTTGTTCACCTTCAATCCTAGATGTTCTCTGTATGCTTTTTGGTACTGAGAATAGATCAGTGAGAGTGGCAGGTGACAGTATTCTTTAGGCTAGAGCTATAAGCACCCATGTCAGATCTTACCCTCCAAACTTCACTCTTCATCAGTGAAACTTTTATGAGACCTGGAACAGCTTGGCTTCATGGCGCAGCACAGGAGAAGCCTGTACACCGTCTGTCACGCTCATGCTCTTGACTCTGCGCTCCCTGAGGGACTGAGCTGTGGACGCAGCGTCCTTCACTTTCGGAGTTGTTGTGTAGTGGCATGGGGAATATTGCTAGCCTCCCGATGCCAATGCCAAGGAGTGGGTGAGAGCCCCTGGAGAGGACTGTTGGTATTAAAGGCCACCTAATGCTGGTGTTCTGGTACTTGCATTTTTTGTTTGTTTTTTGAGACAGGGTCTCACTTTGTAGTTCAGGCTGGTCCTGAATTCACTGTGTAACCCAGGTAAGCCTTGAACTCGGTACTTGCATTTTTATAAGAGATGCCTTGTGAGAATAAGGTGTGGAATTAACAATTAACCATAGAGACACATTTTGAATATCATAAGAATACAAAATGAGACTTTTTTTTAAGCAGAAAGCATGGATAACATTTGATTATCATCAGATGGTATTCAGGCTGGAAAGGAAAGTTTTAGTCTGTTAGTGTGTTGTTCAAAACCATTGCTACAGAAGGATGACATTACCAGCTCTCACGGTGCCAACATGGGTTAGTTTCAAAGCTGTCTGATGCTAGTGAAGTTGAGTGTGGACTAATTTTAAAAGAGAGCACAGGGGCCAGAGATTTAGCTCAGTTGTTCTGGCGCCTGCCTCGTAAGCGCAAGGTCCTTAGTTCGATCCCGGAAACCACATACAATGCTGGGTGTCGTGACTCATGCCCACCAGCCATCAATACCACATACCACAGTGCCGGGTGTGGTGGCTCACACCTGTAATCCCAGCACTCTGGAGGCAGAGACAGGAGGATTGCTGAGTTCGAGGCTTGCCTGGGCTCCATAGTGAGCTCAGGGCCAGCCTGAACTACAAAGCGAGACCCTGTCTCAAAAAAAAAAAAAAAAAAAAAGCACAGGAAGTGCAATCATATTCATCTGTTAGGAAGACCTGTCTCATTTGCAGATTGGGCCTCTATGTCTTCTGTGGCTTAGGCACCATGTCTTCTTACCCTTTCCAGGGCGCATATTTAGATGTGAATTCCCAGTGGCAGACCATGCACAGGTGAAGTCCCATTCAGATTACAGCCAGCAGACATGAACAGTGCTGTGATGCCAGGAAGAGAGCACATTTGTCCCGTGTACCCATCCCTGGGGGCTTCTCTAAAATGTTCTTTTTTTTTTCAATTGAATTCTTCATTGGTACATTTTACATACAGCTCACAGTCACACTCAATTAAATGTTCTTTTTAACTTTTACTAATTCTTCTGGGGACCTGTGACCAACCATCAAAATAGACACAGATGTTCCCTCATATTAGCTAAATCTCCTCCCTCTCCCTCCCCTCCCCTCTCCTTCCTCTCCTTCCTCTCCTTCCCCTCCTTCCCCTCCACCCCCTTCCTCTCCTTCCCCTCCTTCCCCTCCACCCCCTTCCTCTCTTTCCCCTTCACTCCCTTCCATTTCCTTTCTGAAACTTCAGAACTTTAAGACTTCCAGTGTCAACCTTTAAATAAATAACTATCTATAAGGCTTCAAGAAGGAATGAGCTAGCACTGGGTCCCCAGCTGCAGGGGACTGTTCCCACTTTACCGTAATCACAGTACACTTGTAGTAACATACTGCTTCCCTTTTCTTGGAATTGGTTCTTTTTTACATGCAAAAAAAAAAAAAAAATCACTTGCTGCCTTTGTTGCACTTTTGTGTTGAGTTTGCAGGATGGTGTCTGGTTTCTTAGAGGGTCTTTCTCATTCTGCCGAACAAAAAGACTCAGACTTCAGATGCATTGGGACTTTTCTTGTAATGTTAGGGAAGGAGAGTGGTTAGTTTCACTGCCAGGATGGAACTGAGGGGCTGATGAAGCTGGTCCTTAAGGGTAAGTTGCCCGCTTTTCCGCCCAGGCACCCTCTGTCAGACAGGCAAAGACAGTGTTCACTCTTCTGTTAGACCTGATACTAATACTGTGCAGATAAGTAAGTGTGAACAATGGAAGGGAGAAATACATTAATTATGTTCTTTCAATAAGGTTTACTATGCAAGGCAATTATTTCATGACCATTTTAGTTATAGCACTTATTTTATCATGAAATAAAAGATGGTTTTAGGAGCCTTTTATTGGAAAGACAATTGTATCAAATTAGTACAAATTAGATTTTTGTCTTTACAAAGGTGAGCAAACCCATGAGCAGTTTTTAAATGGATGTGTTCTAGTCTACAAATGAACAAATTCTGTTTGGGGGTTAAAGAAGCGATTATTTTGTCCTTTATGCTGACAGCTTCATTACGGATTGGCCTACTGTTGGCATTTAAAAAAATGTTTGGTTCCTTATGATCTTTGTGCATGCGACTATAATATTAATGCAGCACCACAGCACTGTTCATTAAGAAATGACTTTAAATGAGGTTGAAGCGTGTAAATTTGGAAAGATACAGATGTTAAATGCAGTCGTTTCTCTTTGCGTACAGCTGTACGGCTAATAATTTCCAAGTGGCTAAAGCTCTTGTTAACAGGAGTGCTGGGGTGTTAAGAATGGGTCTATAAATAACTTTAAGACCTGAAGTTGAAGGTGCTTCTTTTAAAGACTATTGTTAACTAAACATTATTGCCAAACAGATGGAAAGCATTCACCAGCCTGATGTTTTTAGGTCTAATTATATTATCGCCAGCCCTGTATGGCTCAGTTGAAGAGGTGTATCCAGAGGCCAATTTATAATCATTTAGCCAACACCTGTTTGGGAGAAATTGACAGTCAAAGGGCACATTTTAAAAAAATCACATATGTTCTTGTGTTTATTGCCTCAATGTGAACAGCGTCTAGTTGCGAACAAACTTGGTAGGAGAAGAAAGTAAATGTAAACAACGCACCACTTGCCAGCCCGTTTATCTGTCTTCATTTGGCCTTTATCTGATCTGCTTCATGCTTCACGGCTAAGTGAGGCCGGCAAAGGGGCATCACTCTTGATTTATGCCGTTACATTCTGCTCAGTCCGTGGAGATGCTTCATTTCATTGCACAGCTTCGGTGCCTTATGCCTAGTGAAGTTTGCTATTGCACACAGCTGTGTCTTAGTCCATCTCATTGGCTTTCTGGTGACTGACCCGAGAGGCTCACAACTCGATGTAGGAGTAATGAGACTTAAGAAACACTGAATAGCACCCAGATTCAACAGGTGTTTGCTGAGCCCGGCTTTGTAGAGAGGAGGCCAGGTGCACCCTTTTGCACTCATGGTGTAACTTCTGAGGTTTAAGTTCTCTGATGAGCGTCTGCTGTGGAGGTTTAAGATTGACGGTGAGTGTAGCTCAAAGGGCAGATAAGGAGAGAACAGGTCTGTGCTATCCAAAAATAATACAAATCCCAACCTTTCTTTGGACAGGTGATCTGACTAATACTTTAATTATAGAATTTTTCTCTCCTTCCTTCCTCCCTCCCTCCTGCCATCCACTGATCCTTCCTCCCTCCCTCCCGCCCTCCCTTCCTCTTTCTCTCCCTCTGAAAGACTTTTATGTAGAGCCCCATCTCTTCTCACCCTTACCAACGCGGGGCAGCCCAGCTTCTGTCTCGCAGCAGAGTGCGGGGCTGGCTGGGCTTTCTTACTGGCCCCAGCGGTAGGTCCCAGGCTGGAGTCTGCGTGGTGTCTCTTAGATTTTTGGACAGGTGATGACTCATTTCAGGGTTTTCATTCTCTGATGTCAAACTTATTTATGTTTTTCTGCTTTTCTTTGTATTTCCCTCACTACACTTTAGGTTCTCTTACATTCTGTGTATAACTTTCAATATTCAGACATAAATAGAATATTACGCTGTTCATGTACAGTGTAGTTTAGCAGCTAAAGAGGAGAGACTCTGGGGCTAAGCGGCCTGGATTTAAATTTTACTTCCGTCACTTCTTAGCGTTGTGAGCAGGGTAGGTGTTTCCTCCTCTGCGTTAACTGGAGTGAAAGATACCTACCTATTTGGTTTTGAGAGCATCCGGGGGCCAGTTCTGTGAATCCCAGCACAGTGCCTTGGAACAAAGGGATGGTTCCAGTGGGAATACTCTCGTCCTTCCCCTTCCGGCCTGTGGAGAATGGTCAGTTATAATTAGTCCTCCTTACCCTCAAAGCTCCATTCCCACACGGCCATCTACCTTCTAAACTCTCGGACCCGAATTCACTGAGCGCATGTTCACTAACTACAGCGTGAGTGGTCTGAACAAACATGTGCAGAAGAAGCAGTGATTCGGCTCTACTGCAGTCCCGGGAAACCACTGCCGAGTTAGCAGCCTGCACGACCTGGAGTGTTACCTTAGCAGGTTTCATCGGGCTGAAATCCAGATGCTGGCCACTCCACATTCCTTTGTGGAGCCTGGAGGGGAAGCTGCTCCCCGTTCCCTCCAGGTGGTCGGCTGTGTTCTCTTCTTGGCCACTGTGGGTCTGAACTCGGTGTCCTTGCTGGCTGTCAGCTGAGGGCGGGCCTTTCCTGGAAGTTGCCTAGCTTCCTTCTCAGGCCAGTTCTGAGCGCCCAGCGCCTTCCCTTGGGTTCTTGTGAGTCTCTAGATTTCAGAGCCAGCAGCAACCTACCCTCTGGTGCTCTGATCTCTCTGACTTACCTTTCTGCCTTTCTTCTGGCAGGAGATCCCTTCCTGGTTGTAGAGGTTGATGTGTTTCAGTGAAGCCCATCAAGATAATCCAGGCTATCCCTGTTTTACTTTATTCAGATTACATCTTCAGAGTCCTAGAATCATATCCGTAAGAGCTCTAAGTCGGATTGGGTGATAGACATGTGAACAAATACAGGCAAGTTACAGGGCTAGATGCTAAGAAAAGGTCAGTACTGGGTAAAGTAGAACAAAGGAAGAAAGCCACCAGTGTTGCAGAGAGACACAGGGACGTCTGCACGGGATTGGGAGTGAGTATGTGTCCGGTAAGGGGCTGGAGGAACATTCCGGAAATAAACAATAGTAACAGCGAAAACAGTAAAAGCCATTGCTGTGCTTTTATAGATCGTCTCACGACGTCCTCACAAATGGTACATAATACTACGGCTTCCACCTTTATGAAGCCACAGTGTCTTCAGTGGGTAAAAAGGAATGGTCGAATGATCTCGTGTTGTTGAAGGGATTCACATCATTCTACACGGCTGACGTGCAGCACATAGTAGATGCTTAAAATGCGGCAGGTGGGAGGGTAGAGGGTGCGTAAGAGGGGAGCGTGGGAGGAGAACTGCCTTGGTCACTGACTGAGAGTAGCAGATGGGGACTCAGTGACTCAGTTTAGGACTTGTGCGGAGGGTGGCACTGTTCAGTACCGTGGGAGGAGGAACCCGGTGTCGTGGCTGTTTTTGTGCAGGAGGGCAGCTCTGAGAAGCAGCAAGTGAGACTGTGCGGCCCACCAGGCCTCCAGCGTTCACTGGCCCTCGGCAGAAGAGTTTGCCAACTTTTGCCACAGTGTGTAGAAATAATAATAAGGATGCACCGAAGGGTAATTTCTTACCTCTGTTCTCTCCTGGCCATCGAACTGGGCCGGCATGACAGTGCCAGGGTCCCAGACTGTGAGATGATGAGTCTTGAAATCACTTAATGGAGCTGGACTTTTCCTTTGACTGAGATGAGAGGAGCTGTGTGATCTAACTTGTGTCTTAAAAGAAAACCTTGGCGGCTCTTTTGAGCTGAGGCCATAAGGCTGCAAAGGTGGAAGCCAGTATTACTGGCTTGGATCTGGGGAATCCTGGAAGTGGAGTGCTGAGTTCATTATGGATCCATCTGGGGGTAGAGCTGATGGTAAGAAGGGGCGTTGGGGGCGATCCGGGCGAGAGAAGGCCCAGAAGGGCATCCAGGTGGTGGTTAGAGCCTCAGTTATGGAGATGATGATAGCAAGTGGCTACACAGGAAGTTTCAAGAAAAAAGTTGAGACTGGAGCAATGTTTAAAAACTACTTCATCTTACATAGTCCATGAGGAAAAATTCTTTAACACATTCCCACCTGCTTGAGCCACTGGAGGTACATCCAAGACTTAGGTACATCCTTGTACCACCCTGTGGGAATGTCCCATGTCTCCTGATGGATGCGATGGGCCACCCAGGTGGTTCAGAGGTGCCTGGCAGTGAGACATGCCAATCACGGATCTTTTGTGAATGTGTTATATCAGCTTTACTTTGAGGAAATGCGTTTTTAGAGTAGGAAAAGTATGGCGCTTTTAGAAAAGGAAATCACTGTAAATCTGTCTTGCATCAGACTTTTGAGCCTGTGATTTGTGAATGAAAAAAAGTCTATTTAGAAATGAATAATTTGGAGGTATTAAATTCTACTACCCTCAGACTCGTTTCCAAAAGTTGAGTTAATGCTTTCTTGTATTATGATTAAATTATTAATCATATCTTTTATTTAGGTTTTACTTGTAATGGACACAAGGACAGAACAGACATTCATCTTAAAAGTGAGTAGAATTTGTATTTTAAAGAATTTAAAAATTTATGTTCAAATTATGCCTTTGAAAGGAAGATATTGAATACGTTTTGCCTTGAATTCTTGACTGTTGTTTTGTTTATGGCAAGCTCTGTTTTTCCATCCTTTAATCAGTTAATATACATGCTGTAGCATACATTTTAAAATTGTTTTATGCCACTGAATATGGAAGAAACAATTTGGATAAATGGAAGATCGTTTTTTGTAGTTTACATCTTAAATACATTTCATATAATTTGTGAAGATCACATTCTTGCTTCTGATCGTGACTGCATTTAAGAACTGAAATTTTGTTATGAGTGTTTGGGAAAACATCTGTATCTCTGCCCTCTTTTGATCTAAATTCAACTTGATTCAGTGTAAACAGTAGTTTAATTTATAACTGAATGAGTAAGACAAGAAAAGGCCCTCCATTTTATAATTTTGAAGTTGTTTTTGGACTGGGTTGTGATATCCTAACGAATCATTTCCATAGTATCCAGAAGGTGACTTGATTAATTGTGTATTTCTTTTTCTGGCTCTTTTTGCTGAGAAGGCATGGTGGTGGGTCACATTGACAGACACCGAAAGACTTTTCCTATTAGGAATATACTTTATCGTTGACATTTCCCAGTGTTTTGAAACCACAGTGACACCAGACAATGCTCACACTTTGTTCTTTTGGAGGAGACTGTCATAATCTTTGTACTATTTTGAAATAGAATTTTAAATTTGCTGGTTTAATATGGGAATATCTTTTGTGTCTCTGGAATTTGAATTGATCTCACAACGTCTCCTGCTTTAAAAGATGTACATAAGTAAAATAAAACTTAAAAGGTCATAGAGAAATAACTGTGTGTCATCCTGATGACTTAGTTTGAGAGCATCTCTAATAAAAACACTGACCCACGTAATTGATTTTAATGGCAGCTTTGTGGCATCTTCTGTTCTCTGGACTCGTGCCAGATGCCATCAGCGGAGCCTCCAGGGACTGAGGGGCATAGAGCAGCAGATGAGTGGTTTCTCTGAAGCCCGGAGTAACTTGGATAGATTAGTTTGGTTGATAAACACAGAGCACAGCAGGCTCCAAAGGCAGCTGAGGGTACAACTGACCTTTTTGTTCTCTGTCAGGGTCTGAGGAAAAGCAGTGAATCCAGCAGGAACAGAAAGACCATCATCCCCCGCTGCGTGCCCAACATGGTGTGTCTGCACAAGTACATCGTCTCTGAGGAGTCGGTGTTCCTGGTGCTGCAGCACGCCGAAGGTCGGTGCGCTTCCATTGTTTCTGCCCTGGAGGGTGGCACCTGCCGGCTTCCGCTTCTTACCCTGTCGTTTCTCGAGCAGGCAGAATGTGCGAACTCTGCTAAGAAACTGTTCCTCGCTCCTCTGCCTGCTCCCTGACTTCGGGTTGTAGGAGACGGAAAGCCAGGCGAAGGTGATCACGCGCGCACCGGGGCAGCGCGCATACACTCCTCCTTAAGCTGTGCGTGGGATTTATTTTCTGTAATGAGGGCTCCGGTGTGACTGTGTGTGTGCTAAGAGAGTTGTATTTCAGGGATTTTATTTTGTCCTCTTGTCTCTACTAAAAGACACGTCGATGTTAGATGACTAAAATGAACACCATCCCCCGAAGAGTTCATTAATTACCCTCCTTTTTATAGAAGGCAAGGTGTTTGTTTAACATTTGACATTACCTGGCTATTCTGATCTGAATCTTTATGAATACAGCCATTGGCATCACATATGCGTACAAAGCAGAGGCACAGGGCGCTGCTCTGCCTTCAGACTATGAAATTTCAGCTCTGACTAGAGGGAACAGGTGGCAAAAAATTATTATGTTTTGATTTGGCTTTGCCTGTTAACATAAATTTAAATAGTCCTTTATTTAGAATGACTGAATACAGTTTATAAATAGAAATTCATATATATATACACATACACAATACACACATATATATGTATATATAATATTGCTTTTTTGGTTCTTAGAATGGTATTCTTAAAATAGTGAGGAAAATTATTTTCTGTCTTTCGTGAAGGTGTTTATTTTTATATGACTGAGAATAAAGAACTCTTGCACACTTTCCCAACAGGCATAATATCTGAATTTAAAACATTTTCTCAGAATAAAAAAGCCATTGTTTTCTAGAATGAGGTCTCTTATGGTAACAAATGCAAGATTTTTGATGGGGGCAATAAACTATTAATATTGTTTATTATGAAGTACAGCACAAGATAACTACAGATGGAGGGAAGACCTCCATATGCAATAGTTAATAGGAAATTCAGAAGGGGCTTCGTGGTCTCACAGGTATTAAGAGAGTTAATTGCGTGTGTGAATTGGATAACTAATTCACCTTTGTTCAGACATTATAGACAGCTTTTATCTGAGGATACCAGTGCATTACAGACATTATTGAATTAGAGGTCATGTCATCTGATAGCGAAATACAGCCACCTCTGGTGTGGAACAAAATAACTTGCGTAGTAATAATCCATAATAATTTAGAACAAGGTCAGTAGGATGAATGTAATTATAGTCAATAGTCTGTTACCCAGGGTGGGTTATTCATGTTAGAGATTATCTGGGAAATTTTCAGTCCTGGCTCGCCTGTCATTTGTGGCTCCACCTTCCTCTTCCTTCTCCAGTTCTCCTCCTGCATCTCCTCCTGTCCCCCACGCCTCCTGGAGCCGAGCTTCCAGCTGGCGTTCGTGTAGCAGGACAGTGTATATGCTAAAGTCTGAATGTCACAGACACAGGACTTTCAAGTCGGCACCATTTAGATCATCTTTACCCAGACTTTCCCTTCCCCTTTGGCCACCCCGACTCTAAGTGACCACGGTTTGAATTTGGGAGGATACCTCTTTTGACTTTCTTCAGGTGAGGTGTCTGCTGTTTAAGAAGCTTTATAACGGGCTGGAGGGTTAGCTCAGTGGTTCCAGAGCCTGCCTCGCAAGCGCAAGGTCCTGAGTTCGATCCCCGGTAACCACATAGAATGCTGGGCATGGAGACACGCCCACCAACGATCAACACCGCATACCACAATGCCGGACATGGTGGCTCACGCCTGTCATCCCAGCACTCGGGAGGCAGAGATAGGAGGATTGCTGAGTTCGCGGCGGCTTGCCTGGGCACCATAGTGAGCTCAGGGCCAGCCTGAACTACAAAGCGAGACCCTGTCTCAAAAAGAAAAAAAAAAAAAAAAAAAAAAAAGAAGCTTCATAACATAAAGGCAGTAGCTTAGAGTGCAATAAGAACCCTCAGTAAATGTACTATTCAACAGATTTATTTTATTTTTATTTTTTGCAGTACCGGGGATCGAACTCGGGCCCTTGTGCATCTAATGTTGGCGCAGCACCACTTGAGCTAAATCCCCAGCCCTCAACAGATTTATTGAGCATGAATTTTTTTTAGGTGAATAAGCCTGAAAAAGAGCCTGCCGCTTTTAAATTTAAATTCCTTTTCTGGAAGTCAAACAGGAAAACAAAACAGAGGGGTGGATCCTAAGAGAGATGACCGTGGTCTTTTCCCTGGGGAGATGTAGTCGAGGACAGTGGAGGGGCCGCTGCAGATTGCGTTGTCTGGGGTCTGTCTCTGAGGAGGTGACGTTAAGAGAACTTCTGCGTGGCAAGAGTAACAACTGAAAGTAAGGGCCAGGGCAGGGAAAGAGTAGAAACAAACTCGCAGTGTTTGATGAGCAAGAAAGGAGCTATTTGGCTGGGGCATTGGACAGGAAGGCAGCAGAGTGACAGGGAACCGCGGAGGCTTGGACAGCAGAGTGAGCTGTGGGGCGGCACTTTGTCCCGGGATGTTGGGGTTTTAAGCAGCGGTAAGATCTGATGTACATTTTTAAAGGTCACTTTGCTGTCGTGTGGGGAATGGGTTGCAGGAGGTTGGGTAGGCCACCATAGTGATGATGTGGCCTTCTGGGGTCCAAGTGCAGAGGCTGTGGGGTAGCTTTAGTAAGCCTGTGGTGGTCAAGACCAGGGAGAGAATGTATGCTCATTGCCCTGACCTCACTTGAGCACGGGAATGAACTGGATGATAAATAGGGTGTTATCTTTTATAGAGCACTAGTACCTGATTAGGAGGATCACGGCTTACAATTTTTGCTTAGGTCATAAGAAAGCTACTTTCATACGTATAAATATTTATTACTGAAAAAGTAAATCTTGCACAGTCATTTTCTCCATAATACAGATGCTTAAATATTTATGATTTGTAGCTTCAGTTCCTACTGCTTACAGAAATATTTTTGATTTGCATGAGTCCCATGAACTCATTTGCTTTCTGTTTTGACTCATTCAGTTAGAAATTTGTTCAGTGCTTATGCAGGCACTGGAGTAGTTCTCACATTGAGTGCACAAAATGGAAGACTTTGGTTACATGGGACAGATGTTGAATGATAGAAGAGGAAGAAGCAAAGATGACACTTTCTCCATAAGTGTTATGGAGAGAAATAAAGGAAGGGGGGAGGAAGTGCCAGAAGGGCAGGAGAGTTACCATTTTATAGAGGGCAGTGACCTTATTGATAGAGGCATGTTTTAGTGGTCACACAGGCCACTGTCAAAGCTTGCCTGGCACTCGGTGTGACACAGGATGCCCTTGAAGAGTGCTGAGCACTGGAATGGTAATGTGAGGATCCTGGTGGCTATCATGTAGAAAAACAGAAGACAGGTGGCTGGAGGCAGCAGTAGGGAGACCAGCCTGGCTGTGGTAGCGATGCAGCTGAAAATGGTGGTGCCGGGACACTGTGTTTGTATTAGTTCACTTCCTAGTAGTATAACAGAATACCCGAGGCTGAGCACTCAGTAAAGAAGAGAGATTTGTTCGGCTCACAGTTCTGGAGGGTCCAGGCCATGGTGCCAGAATCTGCTCAGTTCTAATGAGGACCTCATGGTCAGGGCACCATAGCAGTGGGAGTATGTATGAGAAGGAGGGGTCACATGGCCAGACAGGAGGCCACAGCCACCTAGGCCCCCTGAGAACTATAGAAGCCCTTCCTCTCCAGGAGTAAGACTCATGCCCCGTGATCTCCTGCCAGGCTCCTTTCTGAAAGCCTCACTGGGGACTGAGTATTTGGGGGACACACTTAGATTCTAGCAGTGTTAGTGTTGATGGTAAGGAATGGTTATTAGAGTTTGACTCTGTGTGTGTGTGTGTGTGTGTGTGTGTGTGTGTGTGTATATAATAGTTACACATACACAATATATACAATGTATATACATATATGTATCTATATATTGGCAGGCTGTCTCCATCTCTCTGTTTTTGGTGGTACTTGGGATTGAACCCCAGGCCTTTGCAGTGTGCTAGATATTGGTCCTCTGTGTGTGTGTGTGTGAGTGTGTGTGTGTGTTCACAGTCTTGACACAAAGTCTCTCTGAGTCACTAAACTGCAGTTGCTCAGGCTCTTCTCAACTTGCAGTCCTCCTGCCTCAGCCTTCCAGAATGGTGAGGTCATGGGGCCACTATCATGTCTGGCTTGGCTCAAGTATGGAAAGAATGGGGTTTCCATTAGCAAGCTGAGAGAGGAGTAGATTTAGAAGGAAGAATCAGAATCCATTTTGGACATGTGAATTGGAGATGCTTACTAAATATCCAGGTGGTGGGCCAGGGATTTAGCTCAGTGGTTCCAGTGTCTGTCTGGCAAGTGCAAGGTCCTGAATTTGAGCCCTGGTACCACATATCACAATACAGGATGTGGTGGCTCACACTTGTCATCCCAGCACTCAGGAGGCAGAGGCAGGAGGTTTGCTGAGTTTGAGGCTTGCCTGGGCTATATAGTGAGCTCAGGGCCAGCCTGAACTACAAAGTGAGACCCTATCTCAAAAAAAAAGAAAGAAAGAAAGAGAAAGGAAGTAAGGAAGGAAGGAAGAAAGAAAAGAAAGGAAGAAAGAAAGAGAAAGAAAATAGGTGTTGTTGAGAAGGAAGTAGGATGTAGCAGATAAAATTTTAGCAGAGCCGGGCGTGGTGGCTCATGCCTTTCATCCCAGCACTCGGGAGGCAGAGGCAGGACGACTGCTGAGTTCGAGGCTTGCCTGGACTACATAGTGAGCTCAGAGCCAGCCTGAACTACAAAGCGAGACCCTGTCTCAAAAAAAAAATTTTTTTAGGAGATTTTCTGTTGAATCCCTGAAGCCTATTGTAAGGAGAAAGCTGGGTACCTGTGTGCTCTGACAGCGGTAAGTGTGGAAGCTTCTCAAATGAGGGTCTAGGTCCTAATCCTTGCCTAGGTGCCAGTGCTGCAGAAGGCTGAGCCGTAGGGTGAGCTGAGCTGGAGGGGTGACAGAAGCCTCGGGCAGAAGACGGTGTTACAGAAGCCTTGAGTGTGGACATACCAAACAGGAGTGGGGAAGGGTTCTCCCAGAGCCCTTAGGGACTGGTGTATAAAATAATTCTTTTTTTATTAACTCCTTTTTTTTGATTATAAAGCTAATGTGTAAGCAGATAAATCCAAGCTATATAGAAGTATATAAAAATAAAAATTCTCCCCATTCACTTTAAGGCCTAGTCCTATGCCCCAGAAATAAACACTTTTATTGTGTTTGTCTCATAACAGTTTTCTTTGGGTAAACATGTACTCCCTGCCTGTGTTTTTTTTTTTTTTTGAGACAGGGTCTCGCTTTATAGTTCAGGCTGGCTCTGAGCTCACTATGTAGCTCAGGCAAGCCTCGGACTCAGCAATCCTCCTGTCTCTGCCTCCTGAGTGCTGGGATTACAGGCGTGAACCACCACACCCGGCACTGTGGTATGTGGCATTGATTGCTGGTGGGCATGAGTCTCCACGCCTAGCATTGTATGTGGTTACCAGGGATTGAACTCAGAACCTTGGGCTTGTGAAGCAGGTGCTGAAACCACTGAGCTAACCCTCCATCCCTCCCTGTCTATGTTTTTAAAAAAATGCTAAGTGTTTCTTACCCTGCTGCTTTATCGCTTTGCCCATCTTGGTGGTGTGCTTCGGGCACCTCTCCTAGGAGTTGAGTTCTGTGTCATGGGAGGCAGTGTTGTGGATTTGTAAACAGGGTCATGAGCCAGGCTGTGGGAGCACAGACGCTGGCCTGTGTCACTAGCTGTGAGACCTTGGGCGACTTACTGGATCTTTCTGTGCTCCTGTTTCCTCAATGTAAATCAGGACGGAGTGATTAGCTACCATATTAGCTACCATATCAGGATGATGTGACAATTATCTACTGGGTGTGTAGAAAACACTTGGCATGGTCCTTGGTGTGTGGTGAGTGCTATGCATTTACATAAATTGCTGTGATTTGAATAGATACAAAGTATTTTACTATAACTTGCTTCCCTCCGAATTGATATTTAAACTGTTTCCATTACTTGTACATAAATATCTTTGTGCATTTTTAAATTTTGTTATAGAAATATCTTTTACTTGGGTAACATGTCCCCAAACAGGCCAGTTAATAAAATAGATTCTAGAGACTATGGCCTGTGTCCATCTCTCCTCCCCCCAAAAACTGCAGGGTGGACATTCCCCTTTGCGGCACTCCTTGGGTATAACATCTGGGGCAGCTCTGCGTTTGTCCTCTGGTTCTGGGTCACCGAGCCTGCGTTGCTCTTCTCTCCCTCGGGTGCAGCAGTGGCCGCTGGCTTTAGATCTCCACTCAAACCAGCCCAGTCGAAATTTTTGCCCCATTCAAAATGTGGAACCATGAGCTGGAGATTTAGCTCAGTGGTTCTGGTGCCTGCCTTGCAAGTGCAAGGTCCTGAGTTCAATCCCCGGTAACCACATACAATGCTGGGTGTGGAGACTCACGCCCACCAGTCATCAATACCACATACCACAGTGCTGGGCGTGGTGGCTCAGGCCTGTCATCCCGGCACTCAGGAGGCAGAGGTGGGAGGATTGCTGAGTTCGAGGCTTGCCTGGGCTACATAGTGAGCTCAGCGCCAGCCTGAACTTGCAAAGTGAAACTCTGTCTCAAAAAAAAAAAAAAAAAAGTGGAACCAAGAGAAAGAGCGGGTAGGTCCCCTCCACCAAGGGGCTCAACAAGACCTTGTATGTAAAAATAATGATTTTTGTATGTAAAAATAATAATGATTTTATAGGACAGATGTCTTAAAATGGAATTTCTGGCTTAAAAGATGATACTTCTCATTGCTCTAACAGTGTTTCATTAAACTTATTCAATTTTTACAGTCCTGATACTGGTCACATTTCCTCTGCAGTTTTGTAGCAAGCCAATAAATTAAAATATGATGAGAAATTTAAAAAGTTTTAACTAAACCTCACAAATTACTGTTTTTATAGCTTAAGATTATTTAATAATTGCAATTTTATATACTTTAAGAGGGCTTAGAAAAGTTAAAATTATAAATATTTTGGGTATTTCCTATTTGTATTTTGTGATTTACCTATAGCAGAATTTTTAAGACTCAGGTTACTATTACAATAATCATGTTGATGTTTAAGATTATTAGACGTGATTTTGAGTCTGCAGCAAGTAAAAGTCCAGGCAGCTTTTGAGTTTGAGAAATTTAAAGGGAGTAATGCATTCTTGTAAATTGTGATTTTTCCTCATTTTATAGCTAAAAAAAGGGTAGGACATGACCAAAATGTTGTTTCTTTAGTTCCATATCGAGCATGGAGTTCCACTGGACATGCGACAGAGAATGAAAAAGAGCTAACACAGTTTGTTTTTCCCCCTTGAAAATACAGTTTTTGTAATTCATTCTAGGGTGCTTATGTAGGCTGGGCACAAATTCCATAAAGAAAATGCCAATGATCACATTTAAAATTTTTATCAAATAGTGAAAGCATTGGAAATTAAATAGGTTGCCATTTTGATTAATCCAATCGCTCAACTTGCCAGTATCTGATGCAAGCAGCCTGCTGTAAAGATGGTGCTGTTATGCATAGCTTAAAGGAGCGGTTCTGCTAAAGCAGTTTAGCAACACATAGCAAACACATTAAAAATATTCATGTTTCTTGGTTCAGTACTTTCATTTCTGGGATTCTATCCCAGTGAAATAATCAGAGATGCCAAATATTTATATGTAAAAATATTTATTATTGTGGTTCTAATAGTAAAAGACTGGAAGCAACTTAAATGTCCAACAGAGGAACATTTAAATACATCATAATACCTACCACGTGGATGTGCTATGCAGCCACTGAAGCTTGTTTTCATGTGAAAAATAGAAAATGTTTACGAGCTGATGTTAATTGTGAATAAGAGACTGAAAATAAATATAGTAATGGCTTAATAGTGTTTATCATTAGATGATGGGATTATGGATGATTTTGAATTTTGTCTTTCCTTTCTGTTTTCCATATTTTCAGAATGCATTGCAATCAGTCTATATTAGTTTTTTAAAAAGAATGAAAGTTTGACCCCCTCCTATAATGGCATTGTTACTACTTACAGATCTTCTTCATTGAAAGATTTCAAAGATTTGTAATGATGGCATCCTTTCCTCACTCAGTTTAATAAACATTCATTTAATAACTCTTTTACATACTAGATAGAATCCCCTGCCTGCAGTTGTTCAGACCTTGCAGTTTGGTACAGGAGATGATAGAAATATAGAATTAACATTAATGTAAAATAGAATGTTGTAAATGTCATATGGACAAGCGATATAAAGGACTCAGAAGACAGAAGTGGAGTGAGGGGATAAAAGAAGCTGGTCTAAGAGAACAAATTCTGAAGCAGAATTCTTCAAGAATGGGTAGGAATTCGATAGGCAGATGTTGTAGAAATTAGTAGGGAGAAAAATTCTAAGTGTTAAATGTAGTCTAAGGTAAGTCCAGGCCAAGTTCTGGGGGAGGGAACCGGGTTGGAGGACTTGTGTAATAAAGGGAGGACCAGCTCGAGAGTTGGTGTGTATTCCTGAAGGGTTTGAGTCCCAGTGTGGAGCTGTTGCAGGATACGTACGACAGGGAGAGGGGGTTTGAGCTCTTGAATGGAGAAGCGGTGTGAGAAACTCGGTGCTGAAATGGAAGATGAGTTGGGCAGCGATTAGCGGGCTAGAACGGTAGCGCAGGCACTTCCTGTAGGGTCTCACTGCAGCTCCAGTGTTAGCCCAAGAAGCAGGATGTTGAGAGAATTCAGAGAAGAGGGAGAAACACTGAAAGAAGATCCTATAGGACTCAGAGCTGTGTCACATATAGGAAGAACAAAGACGAGAAACAATCTAAGTTTGATTCAGTTGGGGAACAAAAATAATTTAAGTACTTTGAATTGTAGATTTCATGGAGTTGGCCTAAGAGCGGGTGACACCTCAGAACTTCTTAGGTGGAGCTTCTTGCCCCTCACTAGAAGTTTGCAGGGCAGATGCTGTTTACGTGGGATGGTGTGTCTCCCGCCGAGGTGTCATCTTCTGGTGTGACGTCTTTGGGCAGGTGCCTGCCACACCCTGCGCACTCTGTGGGAAGTAGGCAGAAAAAGATGGAAAGAACTTGGTCCTTTCCTTGATGTAGTCATCGTCTAGGAGACTTGAAAACCACCAGTGCCATGTTGTTTGTACTTTGTAAGAATCTCAGATTCAGGTTCAGGCATTATTATTAGAGCACTGCAATATAGGCTTTTATGCTAAGAAGAATACATTCTTTGTAGTCAAAAGACAAAAAACCTGGGAGTCAGTTCCATCTCCTTTTGTGAGCGAACTCAAAAATCTAATGTGAGTTCTTAATCACATTAGAACCCAGGGAACTGTAAAACACTGAATACATTCTGAAGCGGACAGAAGCAATTAGCCAAGAAAAAGAGAGGGAAAAGTTATATCCATGCACTGCTACCAGGGAGAAGACTGTTAACTAGATCACTGGTAGAAAGAGATGGATGGGAACCCTAGGACTGATATTATATCAGTTAGTTTTTATTGAGGAATTATTTTATGTTAAGAATAGGCTGAGGTGCTTTATGTACTTATTGAATTTGTTGAAATGAAAAGTGAAACACATTTTTTGGGTGCTTCTTTCAGCTTTTACAAATGCCAGCTGACTATCAATTATTATTTTTCTAAAGATTTAGCTGCTTTTGTTATATGATGCTTAATAGCAAAAATCAAAAATCTTCAGAGAGATTTTCTGCCTTACATGATTATAGGGACTTTTTTTGAGACAGGGTCCTGCTTTATAGTTCGGGCTGGCCCTAAGCTCACTATGTAGCCCAGGGAAGCCTCAAACTCAGCAATCCTCCTGCCTCTGCGTCCTGAGTGCTGGGATGACAGGCGTGAGCCACCACACCCAGCACCGTGGTGTGTGTTACTGATTGCTGGTGGGTGTGAGTCACCACACCCAGTATTGTTGTATGTGGTAACCGGGGATTAAACCAGGGACCTTGTGCTTGCTAAGCAGGTGCCAGAACCACTGAGCTAAACCTCCAGCCCTAGGGATTTATTTTTAATACATCATTTATAAATTTCCATCTTTGGACTACAGTTATGTATACTTTCACAAAGTATGCTGTTGCACCTATTCTTTTTGAGATTTCTGGGTCAAATTTACTTTTTCTTTTGATACTACTTTGGTATAATTATGTTTTAAAATTTACAAAGGAGAATCAATTCTTCATAGTACCACCTCAAGTTAAAGCAGCTAACTAATGTAAATAAACATCTGTATATACTTACGTTTAGAGACCCTGGATCTTAGAGATACTGATTTCCTGTATACCTGTTTTAATGATGTTTTTAATTAGTACAGTTGTCAATGTTTTATACTTACAGTTTTTTATGTAAAGATTCTAATAGCAAAAATTCTGAATTTTTAATGATAAAACAAAAGAAATTTATGGTGAAATAACTGTGTAGCAACTGTCCCTGGTAAAGCTCTGGGCTGGGGGGTGGTCAGGGATAGAATACTTGTGTAGTATGCAGGAAGCCCTGGGTTTGCTTCCTAGTACTGCAGAAGAAAACAAAACTAGCACAAAACTGGGAAGCCCTGGATTATTTAATGTTTATTTGATTCTGTAAAAATGATTTGTATGATTTAATTTAGTTTATCTCACTCATGGCTTCTTGGTCAGTCTTCTAGAGTTTTATTTGTTTTACATAGTATAATACATATACAGGGGCACAAAATAGGAAAATATTATTATTATTGTTATTTTTTGTTTGTTTGTTTTTGTTATTGAGACAGGGTCTCGCTTTGTAGTTCAGGCTGGCCCTGAGCTCACTATGTAGCCCAGGCAAGCCTCAAACTCAGCAATCCTCCTGTTTCTGCCTCCTGAGTGCTGGGATTACAGGCGTGAGCCACCACACCCAGCACTGTGGTATGTGGTATTGATGGCTGGTGGGCGTGAGTCTCCACACCCAACATTGTATGTGGTTACCGGGATTGAACTCAGGACCTTGAGTTTGGGAGGCAGTAACTGGAACCACTGAGCTAAATCTCCGGTCCCAGGAAAATATTATTAATATGTCCTTAATAAAGGGAAAACATACAAATGCCAAATTTCCCCTCTAATTCTCTATTGGGTCTTTTCACACTGGAATATGATTAAGTTTTTTCAACTGTACTCTACAGTTTTAAACTGCATTATATATTTCTGCTTCTCAGTCATTACATGAACAGATCAGAACATAATTTGTTTCTAAGATGAGTAATATTTTAAGCAAGATCTTAACTGTGAGATTTCATATTAGTATTTGTTATAAACGATTTGCCTTCAGAAGAAGAAATAAGTTGTTATTTAAAAAATTGATATCAGAATATATATTTGAAATCATACTTATCAGGTAATAACAAAATTTAGAACTTATATCACATCGTCTTACATATGTTTGTCTTATAGTATGTTTGATTTTAATGAGTTTTGTTGACTTGTGTTTGATCATTAGAACACCTGACTTTTCTAGTGGCTTACATAAATATCAATTTAGGGATCTTAAATTTTTTCTTTTTACACTTGTTCACAGGTGGCAAGCTCTGGTCATACATCAGTAAATTTCTGAATAGAAGTCCTGAAGAAAGCTTTGACACCAAGGAAGTAAGAAAGCCCACAGTTGCTGCGGTTCACTTGCAGCAGCCAGCTCCCAGCCCTCAGGACAGCAGCAGCTTCGAGTCCCGGGGCAGCGACGGGGGCAGCGCGCTCCGAGTTCTGCCTCTGAGGACCAGTCCTACTCCAAGTTCTCAAGAGGACAGCGGCCAGGAAGGCGATGGCCCAGACGGCTCCCCAAAATGGCCTGACTCTGGGTCCAGTTCAGAAGAAGAATGCACTACTAGTTACTTAACACTATGCAATGAATATGGTCAAGAAAAGATTGAACCGGGCACTTTGAATGAGGAGCCCTTTGTGAAGACCGAAGGGAAGGATGTTGACCCCAGAGCCGTCCCCAGCTTCCCAGCATGCCTTGCTGCCACCAATGCCAGCTCCAGCACACAGCTGAGAACTCAAGAGCTGAAGTTCTTCCCAGTAAATGAGGACTCTGAAGCAGTTCCTTCTCCAAGAACATCCGAGTCCCTTAGCAGATCAAAGAGCAGCCCCATGGAATTCTTTAGAATAGATAGTAAGGACAGCACAAATGCATTTCTGGGACTTGATTTTGGAGAAAAATTGTACAGTCTGAAATCAGAACCCTTGACGCCACTCTTTGGTCTTCCAGATGGAGACTATACTTCCAAGAGTTTCAGTGCCAGTGAAAGCGGGGCTGAGTTTACAGCTCTGGACTCCATCAGCAGGGGCTCAGATGACTCAGTCCCAGTTATTTCATTTAAAGACGCAGCTTCTGATGATATCACTGGTACTGAAGAAGGAAGGCCTGATCTTCTTGTAAATCTACCTGGTGAATTGGAGCCACCAAAAGAAGCTGCAGCTACAGGGCCTACTAGGTTCACACAGACTTCCCTCGGCAGAGTAGAAAATAAGCTGCTGGAGGCCCCGGATGTGTTAGGCCTCCGGCTTGGTACTGAACACTGCCAGGCTCCCCAAGGAGGCGGCTCAGAGAACCTGAGTGGCCCCTCAAGGCCTGAGTCACACTATGTCCAGGAGGATCTGGGGCTGTTATTTGTAGCGACTGTTGATTGTAGCAGTTCAGAAGATGGGTCTTTGTTACCTAAGTCAGACCCGAGGTTTGGACGACTCGGAGGGATAGAGTCAGCATTAACTCCAGACAACACGGAAGAAAGCTTATTCCACATTTCTAATCCACTCTCAGGTGCTAACGGATACAGTGCAAATGCAGACACTTTAAAAGCAGAAGAAATATTGCTGTTTACAGATCAGACTGATGACTTAGCTAAAGAGGAACCTACTTCTTTATTCCAAAGAAACTCAGAGACTAAGAGTGCAAGTGGGTTAGGCCTGGAAGGAGACAAGGAAATCCATCAGATTTTTGAGGACCTTGATAAAAAATTAGCACTGAACTCCAGATTTTATATCCCAGAGGGCTGCATTCAAAGATGGGCAGCTGAAATGGTGGTAGCCCTTGATGCTTTACATAGAGAGGGAATTGTGTGCCGCGATTTGAACCCAAACAACATCTTATTGAATGATAGAGGTCAGGAACTTTTGCAAATGCATTTCTTTTTATTCGCTGTTGCTTCCAATTAACTGAGTAGGCGTTTTATCTTGTAATTAGTATCTTCATTTCCTGTCTAGAGCTTCATTATCAGTGCGGCAAATTCACCCCCAGTAATAGCTTCTAGTACTTAATGATGCCATTATTCTTAATGATACTGTTTTTAGCTACAAAAGGAGTAATTACAGTTCACTTCTGCAGAAAATGGAAGAGAAAAATGTTTTGATTTCTCCTGTCGTTTTGTTTTTAGGACACATTCAGCTAACGTATTTTAGCAGGTGGAGTGAGGTTGAAGATTCCTGTGACAGCGATGCCATGGAGAGAATGTACTGTGCCCCAGGTTAGAGCCATCTTCTCAAATGCTTCACTCGCAAAAGTGCCTTGGCAGCTCTTGTTTCTTTGTAGGCGTTATATATTTCACTAGCAGCTCTCCTGTGTGTTAGATTTGGTTGTCTCTTTTCTTGTTCTCTAAAACAGAAAATCATAAGGTAAAACATCACATCATCTATAGATACTCATTCGTATGTAAATGTGTATGCATGTGCGTCTGTCCTTCTTGTTCTGAGTTTAACCCTCCCTTGCAGTGGATTGTTAAAAATGACTTAACTCGTGTTTAGATGCACCTTTTATATCCTGAGCACCTTTACACGGATGATTTTCACAAGATGACAGAGGGAGCAGGTTTAAGAGTAGAATTCATGAGGGTAAAAATGGATAAAAATGAAGAGTGTTAAAAATGTCATGTCATTTTAGTGGTGAGCCAGTCCAGCATTTCAGAGCTTATTTTGAAGAGTTCTTTCTATGTTCGAGATAATTAGGAAGCAGGTTCTTGTTTTTTAAAGCCATCCATTTAGCTAATATTTGATATAACAGGTTTCCCTTGTCCTTACTGTATTGTGTTTATGTTTTTAGAAGTAGAGATTTATTTCTGTGGCTATTTGATTCTATGTTGACAGTTTTAAGTAGCTTAAATGTTATGAACTGGGTTTGAGTTACTTTCCACTATGCGCTCAGATCTGAATGGAAAATCTCTTCCCTTTTTGCCCAGCACTTAGTTTCTTTGGATGACCAGAGTCATTTGATTTGTCACCCTGTGACCTTTAGAGGAGTTTTAAGTTAATTGTGTTTTTGGTTTTTGATCTCCTGTGGTAGGGAGAGTGTTGGGGAATCGAACTCAGAAGTGCTCTGCTACTAAGTGATATCCCATCTTTTTAGTTTTTTTTTTTTTTT
>PVIC010013268.1:0-38322 GCA_004025085.1 Thryonomys swinderianus
AGGGCTAAAAGTTTGTTTTTGTGGGGTTGGGAGTTGCTATAAAACTAAGGGGATAGTATCTGAGAACCTGTTTAGTGAGTATCTTTAAACACTAATATTACAGTTGCCACCAAATTAAATGCCTATTGCTTATTTTTTTGTAATTGATGTATCTAACTAATCACTTTGGGCAAGTAGAGGGTAAGTCTAATGTAAGCATATTTAGTGTAAGTACAATTTGGGTGGGAAAATCTAGAGAGTAATGAAAGGACTATAGACCTTATCAAAGAAGTCATAGTTTTTCTAATCTAGTGCCTACCTCTCAGTTTCCTCTCCAGGACTACTGTGGCTTAAGCTAAAACGTAGTCCTGGAGTTGGGATAAAAGTAGGGGGTTTATGCTCAATCATTGCAGTATCATTTGTAGCATTCATACCAATAGTGTACTTGATCCTCATGAGTGAAAAATAAAAGAACTGGATGCTTTTCTTCTTAGAAGCCTCTTTTTACTGTTTACTGGAAACGTTCACATTGGAGTGTGGCCCACATCTGTTCATGTACAGGTTCTGTTCTGCTCAGTTTCTTGCTGAGACAAGAGTCAGGCTTGGCCTTGGCCTGGTCAGCTTTGTCTGATAGCGGTTTACCCACTAGCCGATCTCAAGCTCTTTATTTTTCCTCGTGTGGTCTTTTTCTTCAGAGATGGAGAAAGGAATGGGAACATGGATTAAAAACAGATGGAGCTAACTTGGAATGGTTAGACATTGAGTAGACCTGACTCAGTATCGCAGAAGATTTCTAGAAGCAGTTCTGATACTGCTAGTATTTTAGTATCATTAATGCTGGATTATTCTAATACAAATAGAATCAAATAAGAATGGTAGGATAGGAGCTACTTTTTAACCCCGGGAGGAGGGTTGGGACTATTGTGGGAAGGTAAAGGATTACTAAATACACACCTTAAGAGAAGTCCTTTCTCTCCCCTAGATTCAGAAGAGAATATTGCATTACACTCCATAATTATCCATTTCCCCCAATAACTTTTACTACAGTGTAGTTAAAAGGCAATTTTTTTTTTCTCTGCACCTAGTACATCAAAAAACCTTAAAACTGCCGGGCGTGTTCACACCTGTAATCCCAGCACTCGGGAGATAGAGAGATAGAAGGATTGCTGAGTTCAAGACTTGCCTGGGCTACATAGTGA
Organism: Thryonomys swinderianus; assembly: GCA_004025085.1. Lineage (NCBI taxonomy): Eukaryota > Metazoa > Chordata > Mammalia > Rodentia > Thryonomyidae > Thryonomys > Thryonomys swinderianus. The sequence goes on from PVIC010013268.1 coordinate 1,179, forward strand.
GCTCAGGGCCAGCCTGAACTACAAAGCGAGACCCTGTCTCAAAAAAACCAAAAAAAAAAACCCCTTAAAACTGCACCTATATGTGTAATTTTGCATTTCTTGTATTGTTTCACTTAGCAGATTGAGTATAAATACATCACTTCACCAAATTATACATTTGTAATTTCGCTGTTTTTGAAAGTTTGAAACACTTCCTTAAGTAGGCTCATTCAGAAGGAAAAATGACTTAATTTGTCCTAATGTACAAAGAGTTGCAGAATCATAAACATATCTCAGTTGAATTAGAGAAGATTAAACATGTACTGAGGGTATCTTGTCAAGATTATGACAAAAAGGCTTTATAAAAATGGTTTTTAAACAAAATTGCATTTGATAACTGTCATCGGGTATAAATTTACTTGGATATATTATCAGGAAAGCCCAAATATAGGATTTTATAGGAAACAATTTTTTTAAAAAATACTGAATTATTTTACAGAGCTTTCTTATGTAATGTGACGGTTGATACTTTTTAACAGTTTATTTTTCTTTTTAGTACATGGAAAGGTAAAGTGCTTTTGAGCAGGATTCAAGGAAAAGATCTATGATAATGTGCATGAAAGTGTTTAGGAGAAACCCTGAATATAAACGAAAAATTGGGAGTAACGAAAAGGTCGTACAGGCACGCAGGGGACTGAGGAAGAGAGTATTGTGCTGAACAGTGGGGTAAAGGGAGGATTCCTACGAAGTGAGAATTCAGTAGCTCCCTGAAGTCCGGGTCAAAGTGCTGGGGCCAGGAGTCATAAGGACAATGGTGTGCATTTTTCTGTGAGAAGGTTTTTAGTTTAAAACTGTGTGATGGCAAGAAAGGACCCTTCTTTTATTTACATAATTAGGTCTTTTGTCCTTTTAAATTTTTTTCATTTTCACTTTTCTACCTGAGTTAGGCTGTTTTTGGTGTCTGTCTTTTATTTAGAAGGTTAACCCCCAGGGCCTAAGAACTGCGTGCGGTTCTTTCTTGTGGCCTTCTGGCTTGTGCATGTGCACCCAGCTGTACGTACCACATGCTGGTGGGCAGGGGTGTGAACAGAGAGTGCGTAGACTAGTCCGCAAGCTAACTACATTTCCTTGTGCCCGCTGAGGCTTAATTCTTTCTCCTTTCCTTTGAGACAGTCTTAGTGTGTTGCCCGTGCTGGTGTCAAAACTCCTGGACTCACGCTCTCCCCGCTGGCTCAGCCCCAGGGCCTGGGACTATAGGAGGGTCCGTCTCACCCTGCTGGCCTCTACTTTTAAAAGAAAGTCGTCGGTAGACTCTGGCCAGAGTAGAGTCTCTCTGAAGGGCTCCTCCCCATCTGAGAGAATCCGCTCACTCTTCTTTCCTTGAGCTGTGTGTTCCTGGGAATACGGCTGCGAAATGTAACTCTTTTGGGGGGGGGAGAAAATCAAATTCATGTGAAACCTAATAAACAACTCTTAGGAAAATATATTTCTCTGTGGTTATACTCTGGGTACGGTCAGTTAGGAAGTCCTGGCCTATAGATCGAATAAATTTGATGGTTATGTAATCTTGCATTTGGGGACCTCAAATTCATTCATCCAGCTCCTATTTTCGGCTAAAGACAAAGAAAATATGGAATAACATGTCTCCTCTTGCTGTCCCCCCTCTGAATGGCTGTGCTTTGTCCGCTCTGCCTGGCTGGCTCTTTCCCAGATAACCCTTGCTGACCCCCCGCCACGTCTCTCTCACACCAGCTGGCCCTCCTCATCCCCTTTCATGCTGAAACTGGCCCCTCCACTTCTGCGCAGCATTTACTAGCTAGTCTCTGGAATTTGCTGCTTTGGTGTGTGTTGTCTGTTCTCAAGGGCGGGTGGCAGGCTTCCTGTGGGCAGGGCTTTTTATGATTTCCTATGATCTCAAGTCTAGAACTGTGGCGTTGAGCCCCAGCAAGTTGGCAGAGAAACCCTACTGAAGCTCGTCCTCCAGCAGTGTCACGCAGCACCTGGCTTTAGAAATCAGCCGCGTGCCTTGTATGTCATGTGCATGTACACAGGGCTTAGCAGCCCAGCCTGCTTGGGGAGACCAGGGCTTATTTGCCAGGTGTGGCATTCACATCCAAGTATCCTGTGCCCTTGCCCTTAACCGGGGACACTCAGCATCTGCCCCCACAGGGGTGGCTTGGGGACAGGTAGTTCTGATCAGAAAGTGAGTTAGACAGATAATGCCTTTAGCCATGCAAGTCAAGTGAGGAGGAGGCGTGTCGTGAAGCATCCTTGGCGTTGGATCTCTTCTATCTTCTTCTCTTTACATGAGAAGTGAAATTACCAGTATGAGAATTGCATTTTATTTCATTTCCCCACAACCTAGCAAAGCCCTGTTTTGCCTTCTTTGTTTTGTGCAGAAGGGCTTGGGGCTGTCAGGTGTGTGATGTGGCACTGAGTAGAGCTTGGGCACCGGCTTGCAGCTCCCCTGCGTGCGGCCCTGTTTATTTGGGGTCTTGGGTCTCCTCTTGTGCATGAGGAGAAGAATCAGTTGGAACTGAAGCTTCAAAGACAAATGTAAAAATAAACACGTCTCATATGTGAGCTGCCTCATGGACCCAGCATTCCTCCAGGTGGCCGTCGTGACACATCCTTTGAGATGCTTTCATTAATGTGATGCTGCTGCAGCATACGTCAACGAGTGAGGGTCAATGACCACGTTAGTTTGTGTAAAGCAGCGAAGTAAGTTGAGTGGTCACCAGGGAGGTAGATTTCACGTCCGTGCCACTCACGACCCACCCTTCGCAGCTTCCCTCTGGACTCTTGACAGTGGGTCCCAGCTGGCTTCACAGAGAAAGCAAATAGTACTCGTACCACTTGGTCTGCACTTTGATTAGAACTCCTTGGAGATGGAAAAGGAAAGTAGCCTGCAGTTGCGTTTGCTTTTGTAGTTTCCCAAGCCGTGTTATTTTCACATTTTTCATGTGGAACATTGGAATGTCCCCCCAGGGTTGTCCCTCCCTGTCTAGAAAGCAAGCCTGTCATAAATTGCATACATTGATTTACCACTGTGCAGAGGTCACAGAAAGTAGTAGTGACCCAGTCCCACATTACACACCTTGGCTGAGTCTCATGGTCCTAACACCAGGCTCTCTGCTTCAGGAAACCGAAAGCCTTGTGTCATGAATTACTTTGTGCGTTGTGTTTTATTGCAGAGGGTTTTCTCTGAACTTTCTCCGCCTTTCCTCTCACTGAAATGAGGCTTTGCCATGAAGTCAGCGGATGTCTGGCTAGGCACCCTGACATTGGTGCTGTCTGCCCCTTCTGCAGTCTGCCACCATCTGCCCTTGTGAGAAAGCAGGGCGGATATAGATCTTGGAAAACAGGGCCCTCAGGCCTGTCTCTGACTTCTTATCAACGAATGTTTTACCTAGGCTTAAAAATGTAAGTGTTAGCTTTCTGTGCTTTAGTAGGAAATAAAATACATATTTCTGAAAGATATCAAGATGACTGATTAAATGAATAGGTCTGGGAAAAAATAGAAGTGATCGTTGTTTCTTATAAAATTGGGTGAATCTAACTGCTTCTTTGTGATTGCAGCATGTATTATTTATATACTATATTGCATTGCATATTCCAACAGTTTTTTCTCATGAGGTTTCAGTGCTTATATTCTTGTTTCTGAATTCTTGGTTCGTTAAAATCCTTTTCTTAATGATTTAAAAATGCAGTAATTTGGTTTCCTCAGAAAATTGTAAACAAGGAAGGGAAGTAGCTGTAACTAATAACTTGTGTATCCACAGTTAATTGAACAGGAAATTGACAACAAGAAAAGCGGATTTTCACCTTGACAGCCTTTTGGAGCGAGCAGGTCCTGTCTCTGGGCTGCCTTAGCCAGGCGAGGAATTTACAAGCAGAGGCGCTGGGCCTGAGTGAGTCAGGGCCGGCCTGGGTATTCCCAGGGAGGAGGGGAAGGCCTCTCCCTTCTTCCCCAGGCAGTTATTGAAAGGGAGGGATCAGATTTTCTCTGTCCTGGAGCTGCGATGACTGAAGTTCAGTGTGATGTCATTGACGAGAAGTTCTCTGACCGATTAAGGTGACCCCGTGTCCTTGGGAATCAGAGCTGAGCAGGGCAGGCTGTGCTTGGCAAGTGATGGCCGCAGTTCCCTGTCATCCATGCCTTTGCTTTGTGTGTCACAGAAGGTCATCTGAGGTCTGCAGTCATACCATACAATTACATGTGTAGAATGAGAAACCACATTTGCATAACTTTTATTAGTACACTGTAAGTTTTATTTTATTGTGAATTATTTTAATCATCATACAGTGCCTACTTGATAAAATTAATCTGTCATCACAAGTGTGTGTGTAGGAAGAAAATAGAATGCAGAGGCTTTGGTCCTATGTGTGGCTTCCGGCATCCATGTAGAAGGAATCTTGGAACATAACCCTTTAAACTGTGAGGAACTGCTGTATGTGTATGCCTTTATTTAGGCTTCTGGCTTGATAGACATGTCTGGTGTTTTCCAAAATGGATAAAGGGTCCAATATGCATATCTACCCTCGGATCTCTGTAGAAGTTAAGAACCAGAGCTAGTTTTGCTTACTAGCAACCAAGATGATCTTATATAATAAAATTTTCTTCATAAAAAAAGTAGAATCCTAGAGGCTAAATGTGTTTCTTCTTAGTTATCAGATTCTTTTTGGATAAATTTCATCTTTTCTGATTTATAGGTGAATATTTTTGTCTAAAACAGGAATTTTTCTGATTTTCCTGTAAGTGTAAATTTGAGAAAATAAACGTTAGTAATTCTGAAATTTATCAAGCAAATAGTGCCTTCCATCTGCTAAGTGGCATCAAAAAGGGAAAAATTTTGTACCTGTAGCACATAGAAATGGCAAGTACATAATACCACTACGTATTTATATTATAGCTAGTAATAAAACAACTTTTAGCAGTATAGCTGGGGTATTCATATGTTTAGCTTGGTTTCTAGCAAATTTCCAGAAAGGATTTAAATTTTTTTCTAGAGACTGAGCTCAAAGTAAGTAATCTGTGATGAGAACACTGGAGAAAAATGAAGCACAAATGTATGTTACACCTAAATGTTTCAGAGTATTATTAGTGGCATTTTAAAATCAATCTTTGGGCTTGTGATAAGAATAATCACATAGAGAAACACAAAGTGAGCTAGAAATTAACTATTTCAATTACTAGGGTACAATTTCCCTAAAATTTCAAATCACTTAACAAAATGCAGTCAATACTTTATATTATTCATTTGTCAATGTATCTAAAGGACTGTAAGTAGAAACACTGCTAAAATAGAACTTTGCAGTTAAAGAAAGCACAGTGACTAACATTGTATACATTGTTAAAATTAGTTTTGTAATTACAGACAAACTACATCGATACAATGTATAACAGTGTACACTGTTAAACTGTAACTGGAATTAGAAACAACATACATTATGATACAATGTATAGCACTGTCACTAACTGTACAGTTAACAATAAAACATACATTGTGATACAATATACAGTACTACACATTGTTAAACTATGGCTGCAGTTAACAAAACAAACAACAGATTTCCCATTTAATTATGCATGCAGAACTTTCTTCCAATGGCTTTATGCCACCCAAAGTTTGGCTGTCATTTTTAGGAGGAATACCTTCTCCATACTGTTTTTTCCTCATAGACGTTTGTATTATCCATTTATCTGTTCTTGGTTAGTAGTATGCATTGTAGAATGCCTATAGATTATTCTGGTCTATTCCCGTTTGATACATATTGAGGTTCTAATGGTGAATGCATTACAGTATATTTTCAGTGACCATTTGTAATTCTTTGATCAAATGGAATATTCAAAATAGGAAAGAACACAGGCACAGGTGAAATACAAATTTTTGTGATATATTATCTTCAGTCAGAAATTCTACCCTGCTTTGCTTCCTGTAAATTCTTTACCCATTTTAATCCCAGTGTGTTCTCCAACTGCAAAGCTAGATAATATCTCTAGTTTTGGCTATTTTTGTTTTGTTTTGTTTTAACCTCCCTGTTCTTACTCATAATAATTGTTGGAAAAATAAAACAAAAATATAAGTTGTCAGTGGTCAAATAGTAGTGTTTTCCCAGTAATGCAACCCGAAAGCCTGTGTGTGGGAAGAAGAGAATGTAGTGAGATTCATGCAGGGGCACAAGTTAAGATATTTGGGTTCTGGTAAAATGTAGTTTTCAGAATTACTTATGGGTGTTAGTAGGTTAATTTGAGATACCGTGTTAGGTCTTATACTAAGACATTAACTTTTAACTATTATGACTTTGAATTGAATAGTCGTGGTTTTATTTTTACCTCATGTGTCAAAATAATTTTCAGGCCCAGAGATTTAGTTCAGTGGTTCTGGTGCCTGCCTAGCAAGCACAAGGTCCCTGGTTTGATCCTGGGTAACCACATACAGCATTCTGGGTGTGGTGGCTCATGCCTGTAATCCCAGTATTTAGGAGGCAGAGATGGGGATTACTGAGTTGCCCAGGCTACATAGTGAGCTCAGGGCCAGCCTGAACTACAAAGTGAGACCCTGTCTAAAAAAAATGTAACGTTTAAAATATATTGCTTCTTTATCAAATATAAGCTTATTTGAATAGCATTTTTCTATCCCCATGTCCTAACTATAGTACCTTAGCTAAATGTATGGATCATTAAGTTATAAAGTATTTTACATTACTTCCTTAAACCTCAACATGTTCTTTTAAGTAGCAAAAAAGCAGTTTTTTTAATCTTTCAAGAAAAATCATTTAAAGAGAATAGCACTATGATTTTATTGCTGGTAATATTAAATATTTACTGAATACTAAAGAGTGAGATACAGTGAATTTGGTTAGAACATATCCAAGTATATATTTATTGAAGTTAATATTCCCAGCTTCCCCATAAATCTACATAATTGCTGAAAATGTCTTTTCTAACTTGAACCTTAAAAGTTTGTAGACTTACGTGTTTGCTAGGCATTTGATAAACATTTTTCATTTGATCCTTGCAATCGCTACAAAGATGGCATATTACAGCCACTTTGAGACTAGGAAACTGAAGCTCAGATAATTGTGCAAATATTTCAAAAGAAAGGGAACTGGGGCCGGTGGGTTAACTCAGTGGTTCCGTCGCCTGCCTCGCAAACGCAAGGACCTGAGTTCGATCCCTGGTAACCACATATAATGCTGGGCGTGGAGACACGCCCACCAACAATCGACACCGCATACCACAATGCCGGACGGGGTGGCTCACGCCTGTAATCCCAGCACTCGGGAGGCAGAGACAGGAGGATTGCTGAGTTTGCGGCGGCTTGCCTGGGCACCATAGTGAGCTCAGGGCCAGCCTGAACTACAAAGCGAGACCCTGTCTCCAAAAAGCAAAAAAAAAAAAAAGAAAAGGAACTGCATAGTAACAGACCCTTCATGGGGTGTAGGTGCTCTCCACGCAGGTCTGGCAGTCAGAGAAACCTGTGATCTGGTAAAGGGCCCCTTTACAAAGTTCTCGGTAATTGAGTTCTGTGTTTTGGGTCGTCTTTAGCTATGTATATTTTATGTTAAATTTCATCAGCTATTACATTCATGCAGCTATAAAAAAACTACCTTCATTTTATATAATTTTAACATTTTATTTTGGCTAAGTACTATATATTTTTTTTGGGGGGGGGCAGGGTCTCGCTTTGTAGTTCAGGCTGGCCCTGAGCTAACTATGGAGCCCAGGCAAGCCGCCGCAAACTGAGCAATCCTCCTTTCTCTGCCTTCCCAGTGCTGGGATTACAGGCGTGAGCCACCACGTCAGGCATTGTGGTATGCGGTGTTGATTGTTGGTGGGCGTGAGTCTCCACGCCCAGCATTGTATGTGGTTACTGAGGAATCGAACTCAGGACCCTGCGCTTGCGAGGCAGGTGCCAGAACCACTGAGCTAACCCTCCGGCCCTAAGTACTATGTATTAAAGGGGTGAATTACAAAGAGACAAGATGAAGAAAATAAAGTTTTGGATAGATGTGTATATATAGTTTTTCTCAGGAAACAACTATGCCACAGGTAATTTGAAGTCATGTAGCCTTAAACATAGATTTATCTAGCATTTGTTTTAAGAAAAGTTCAATGTCTGCTTCAGATAGTTCCATGAATTTCAAATTTTATTTCTGCCTTATATTCTTTTGATTAAAATGGAACACGGGGGGGGTCATTCCTCATTTAAAAGCCAACAACATGAGAACTTCCAGCATAAGAAGTGTGTTTTGGGGCTGGAGATTTAGCTCAGTGGTTGTGGCACCTGCCTTGCAAGTGCAAAGTTCCTGGTTCAGTCCTCATTAACCACATCCCACAATACCGGGTGTGGTGGCTCACGCCTGTAATCCTGGCATTTAGGAGGCAGAGGCAGGAGGATTGCTGAGTTTGAGGTTTGCCTGGGCTACATAGTAAGCTCAGGGCGAGGCTGAACTACAAAGCAAGACCTTGTTTCAAAAACAAAACAAAACAAAAAGATGAAGAAGTGTGTTTTGGCATGCAGATAACAACTGAGTATGAGAAATCTCCAGTTGACTCAGATGAATCTGAAGCCTTGTACCTGAGTGAGGTCAAGGGGGAGCAGTAAATGCCATTTAAAAAGACAAAGTCAATGACTAAATTCCTTTGAAAGTCAAATCTTACTAATCAGGAAAGTTGGCCCACTGCCAAGCTTATAACATAAACATTGTGCTTCTGTTACCTGGACTTCCAAGGACAAAGGGAAGGATGAGGGTACAGGAAGGGTGCAGGTGGATTGGGTTTCTACAGTGTGCCCTTGCATCGAATTCTGAAGTTGTCCAGCAAGGGCCAGGAAAACTTTTTGGATGCTTTTATTTTTGCTTGTTTTTCAATTGAGAAAAGAACTTAGGTAAGTTTCCTGGTGTATAAGATCCATGTCTGGTAGCCCTGATAGAGCCTTTTGAAGTCTAAGAACCAAGGGAAAAAACATGTTCTCAATGCCTATAAAAACTAGAACTAGCTGTCAGCGATGTCTACTGTAAAGTAAGTGGACCTGGGTTTAAAGATACAATAGAAAAAGTTTCAGCCACCTAAAAATAGGCAAACCCAAGTCCTCCCTGTCTGCCTATAATTCAGAAAGGGTTTAGGCAGCTGGCCCAGGAATTTTTTTCTTCCTTATCTTCCTAGCTGTGCCTTGCTATTCAGTGGGAGGGAAAATAGGCGGGCTGAGACGGGAAGGTGGGGTTGGGGCAGTACTGCCCTAGCCTGAGGAGCTTGCTCCTCTGAAAAAGAGTGTGGGGAAAGGGCAGTGAGTGAGGCTGTTGGTCATTGTGCACATCAGCAAGCCGGGAGTCATTATCCGCAGGCCAGCAAAACAACATCAAAATGAAAACCACTCTAGGAATTGCCTGGGAACTGTACATGTCAAGCCACCAGCTGACGTTAGGCCTGAAACCAGCACCTACGTAGGTAGAGGATACAGGTTTAGAGCAAACACTGATGACTGTGAGATCTCTCCATGTTTAGTGATTAGAAAACAGGAAGAACCTAACTGAGTCTACTGGAAATGATTGCTCCATCCAGACAAGGAAAGATCAGGTTGATTGAAGAAAGTAAAAATGTAACAGCACATTAAACTCCGTATCAGATGTAGCCAAAAGTAAAATCTGTCTTGCAAGAGATTAAGTGAAGCTAAAGCTCACCCACAATCCAAAGAAACATTTAGAATGAGGGGACAGGATACATAGAAGATCTAACGGGAGGATTGAAAGTGCTGGTAAACAGGAACTTAGGTCAAGTGAAATAAAGATTCATGCCTTTGTGGAGATTTGAAAGATTTCTCTTAACTTTTTTAGTATATGTGCTGCTGAAGCGAGCACTTCTCTTCACTTTTTTATGTGAAATTAACGAAAGGCTACCTCTCAGTATATTTTGGCATTTTTTTTTTTTTTTTTTTTTTTTTTTTTTTTTTTTTTTTTTTTTTTTTTTTTTTTTTTTTGCTTTTTTGGAGACAGGATCTCGCTTTGTAGTTCAGGCTGGCCCTGAGCTCACTATGGTGCCCAGGCAAGCCACCGCGAACTCAGCAATCCTCCTGTCTCTGCTTCCCGAGTGCTGGGATTACAGGCGTGAGCCACCACGCCTAGCATTATATGTGGTTACCGGGGATCGAACTCAGGTCCTTGCACTTGCAAGGCAGGCGCCGGAACCACTGAGCTAACCCTCCGGTCCTGGCATTTTTTTAATTATCAGAAAAATATTATATCACTTTGCCAAAGTATTTGGCAACATGTTTGGTGCCAAGGAATAGAATTTATCTTCCTTCTTTGTGGCAGTAAGCATTGAAAGACAAGTCAATTAATTGCTGTACAGTTCCAAGAGAAAAGGTGACTGGACACGGTCATGTGCCAGTTAATTTGGTGGCATAGCACAGTGGCTGAGGAAGTTGGACTGGATTTCCCGATCATCCATCCGAGCACCCAGTGCTCTTTAGCAACAGTGCTGCAGCCAAGAGGGTCTGCAGCGAGTGGTGATGTCATGCTGTGTGACTCCCCAGTTTTCAGCACAGGGACCTCTGTGGAATCGAAGGAGAAAGTGGTTCCTTATAGGAGAAGGTTTAAACCAAAGGTGAGGAGAGAGGGTCTGTTTTAAAGGACAGCTTACTTCCACTGCAGACTGGAACTTCTGCATCTTAAATGTTAAAACATGAGCCATCAGTTTAGCCCTCACTTGGCCAGTGCTTCTGAAGATGATTACAGACTGAGATATCCATCTATCTATGTGCATAACATGTAAATTACTACTTCCCCATGATTGCTTATGAATATAAATGACATGTGGCGTGCATAAGTGTATCTGATAGCATAGCATATAAGGCAATATGTAAAAGGCAACATTGGCTTAGTTTTTCAGATGCACTTTATAATAATTGTATTCACTGTTTTACTTGGAAAGAAAGTTGACGACATGTTTGAGAACTGGCTCTGACTGCTGTTTTCTGGCCTTCATCGTTCGGGGTTTCTTTGGGGTTTCGTACGGTTAAACTATAACTTTCACTTGTGGTCTGATCTTTGCCTAAAAGGAACCTTGAGGAACTTGGTCAGCTTTTACATGTAAAGAAGGTTTAATGAACATATTGAAGCCTCAAATTCAGGTTTTTAACTAAACCTCCAATTCATGTCAGACCGCGAGTCTCCAGCTCTTGTGTGATTACAATTGCCCGAGTTTGGGCCTTACTTAAGGAATGGTTTTATAAAGTACCAAAAATGCTTGGTTTTATTTTCTGAGACCTCTGCCTAGCACATCTTGGGTAAATAAGAGAAGTGTCATCATGTAACTTTTTCTTATTCCCTTAACTACTTTTGCTGTATTCCAAAATTAATTCCAAAACCTAGATGTTAAAATTTTGAGTAATTTGTTTTCTTTAACAAAGAGGGTGACCAACCGGCCTTTGCACTGTCTCTTCCTGGTTTCCCTTCCCTCCCTTCCTCATTTTGTTATAGTCTAGCTGTGAGACTAGTGTCTTTCAGATGTCTTCGGGGGAGGATAGAGTCAGTTTTGTGTTGATCTTTTTCCAAAATGCCAGGCTACATCTCTCCCCACTTCTTAGAAAACCCCACTCACTGTTTTCTGAAACATTTAAAATCTGGCTGCAAGCTTGGTTCAGATAATGATAGGAGTCTCTTGATTCAGTGGGTCCTAAGGGACCATCTTTTATCAGCGTTAAATGTTATATTTAATTCATATTGTTTGTTTGTTTATTTTTTGAGACAGGGTCTCGCTTTTTGTTCAGGCTGACCCTGAGCTCACTGTGTAGCCCAGGCAGGCCTCGAACTCAGTAGTCCTCCTGCCTCTGCCTCCCCAGTGCTGGGATTATAGGCATGAGCCACCATGCCTGGTGTAAATTTTATATTTTAGCAAATGTAGTTAGCAACCTCCAGAGTTTGTCATCTCCCATTTAATGTATAATTACCTAAAAGAAGGAAATGAGGGTGATGAACAGTTACAGTAATTAAAGGCTTTTACTATAAGGGCAAAAAATTCTTTTGTCTATAAGAATCTAAAAGAGGAGAGTTAATATTAAATGCTTTCATCAATGGTAGTGCAGATTAATTTCCTTTCCTTATTCTGGACCTTTCATTTATGGGCATGTAGTTGAATAATTGCATGAATTACTGATTGACTGAAGAGATTATACATGCAGAGATTTCCCCCGTTTTTGTTTTCAGTTCGTTAAATCTAAATGTTAACTTTTCCTTTTCTTGAATACATACATTTTACCTCTGAGATTTAAAGTGTGAAGGTTCTTCAACGTTCATGTTTGCAGGCCTGCCTTGAATATATGCTCTGTGCTCAATTTTATCTCACGTAGTTCCATTTGCTGGTGGAAACACAGAAGCAAAAAGAAATTGATGCAGAGTCAAACACTAGCAGCTGGCGAAGAGCCCTCGTTCACAGCATCCTCACTTCTGATATGTGTGCTGGCTGGGCTGGGTGTGATAGCATAATTTGTAATCCCAGCTACTTGGGAGGCTGAGACAGGAAGATTGCAAGTTTGAAGGTAGACTCAGCAATTTAGCAATACTTTGACTCAAAACAAGAAACTTTTTAAAGGGCTGGAGGTGCAGGTCAGTGTTCCTTACATTCAAGCTCCACCCTCCCAACTGCAGAAAAGCAGGAGGCAGGAAGAAAGGAATCTCCAGCAGTACCAACTACGTATGACAGAGTTTCCCAAAGTAGTGACCTTCACATTGTAGACTTGAAACACAGTCCCACTGTCATAGAATTTTTGCCTATATTCTCATTACTCTACAAATTAACTTTGAACTCTCATGAACATGAATAGTGAAAGTCCTTGATTGGCCACTGTCTCAAAATCATATACTTGAAGCACAGATGAAACCAGAGACTTGGATGAGGTAAGTTGTACAAAATCGATCAGCTTTTTAAAAAGCATACCTGCAGTCTGTATGTGAAACACCTTTAGTCAAAGCAAGGGCCCCATTTCCTTTAGGCAAAACTGTTGTGCCATTTAGTGCATTCTTAGTTTTGCATCCTAGATTCAGACTCCTTTGTAGAAGTTCCAGCCTAGAAAAATGTTTGTGTTTTATTTGATTAGTTAGGCAAAAGTTTAATCTTTTCTTGGAGAAAAGAACAGCTCTGATTTTGGGCACAGGGACTTGATCCTAGCTCAGAGTGAATTTTTTTCATGTGGCCTCAAGTTAAGTCTTGCTCAGAGAAAAACTAGGCATCTTGTGGTCTGTGGAGCTGGAGGGAGGGTTCTGATTCTGGTGCTTGTGTGGAGTCATCAAGATGAAATTAGTGATCTTAACTTGACACATTACTTCCAATAGGCAGGGAGAATAGAAAAGGGGAATACATAGGCGGGGGCCCTGACTGTTAATGTTTGGGTCCAATCCCAAGTTGGCCATTCCAGCCTTTTTAGGAGTTAGGGTGTCCGCTGCAGCTATGATTAGGGGAAAATTCACTGTGTAAAACAGAGGACGCTCTGCGTCCCAAGGGTGGACCATGGTCCACCCTGAGATTGAAGGGTGGTGGGTAATTTCTCCATTGAAGGTCTGCTCTGCAAGCTCACCATGCAGACTTGGCCTGCTGTGTCTGGGCTGGTTGGAGTGTGTGTATAATGCAGGGAAAACCGCTGTTGGGGTTTAGTCAAGTTTGTATGAGAAGCTGGACCTAAGTGGGAATAAGTGCTGACCCCCGCCTGAGAGTTCACATTTTCATGTAGATTTTGCATGAGTCATCGTAAATTACAGTGCTCTACAGATATAGAAAGAAGCTCCCTCCCCCAGACACCACATAATGGAAAAAAAAGCAAGAATTTTCTGCATAAGCAAGACTTTTTTAAACAAAAAGCTAGTCTCTGATGGGACTTTTTTCCTGCCAGAATTCCCACTGGTCCACTGTCGCAAGTTTTACAAAAGACCACGATGAAAGCAAGGCCCATTTCGATTTTTGTACTTCTTGTGTAAACGTGTATTTCTATTCTTGTTAGTTGAATAATCGTTATTATTTGGACCTCTCTGATAGGCATATAAAACCTACTACACTCACAACAAGTATAATTTTGATTAAGAAAAGATTTGTCCTGTTGCTGTGGTTAGACACATAAAACTTTGGATGGTTTTGATGTTCTGTTTCCTGTTTAAAAGAAAAAAAAAAGAAAGTGTCCTCGCCTGTGAACTCCTGGTAGTTGAGAGGATTTTCCTCAGAGAAAATTCAGCTCTGGGAAGAACCATCTTTGGAGGTCATAACCTAGAAAATTCTTCAAGGGAAATTGCAGCAAATTAAAAGAGGGCGGGGTTAGAAAGCTGCAAGTTCTGTTCTACCACAGCTGTGGCTGAATGAACCGTTTCATTCTGGAGCCTGAGCAGTCCCGTAATTTGTAGCAAACATGTCTGCAGAAATCAGATTTCAGTTTATAGCGGAGGACAGAGGTAGCCCAGGCCCCCACTAGGAATTTGTACTAATAATTATACCTTTCTCCTCAAAACAGTTACTGAGAAAATACGTGAGGCAACTGTGGCAAATAGGTTTATCCCAGTCAGCCTTTCTTTTCCTGTAGGGGAATTTCTGGGTGCTAACTAAAACAAAGAAACAAACTGCCGTACCGTCCAGATGAGGGGCTTGCGTGTTGCTGGTCCGGGTAACTCTTTGCTCCAGAGAGCCTGAGCACTTTTAGGATCCAGATTCTTGGCAGTCTGCTGTTGCACAATCCGATGGATCAGGGTGACAAAAAAGAACTGCTTAATTGAAACTACATAAAATGGTTCCTTAAACTTCATGGACAATTGAGTAACTTCAGTTTCCTCTCTCTTGTTTACTTCCTGCTCCTCTTGAATTAAGCATTAGGTATTCTGGTCTCTTACAATGAGAAGATTGAACAGCTGTAGTTTAAATTAAAGCATTAATTTAGAGGGTTCTGTGGCTGCATTAATTATATTCTCTACTGAGATTAAATTCGTGCAAATTTGACAGATACATATAAGCAACAATATGTGCTTACCCAAGGCAAACCAAAACTCTTAACCACCAGTCGTTGGTGGGTTTTTATTTACTCTATATATTGAACTTAACTTGATCTTTTCCCCAGTTAGGTTAAAAAAAAAATCTGAAGTAGTTTTATGTTTGCATGGAGACAGGACTGAGTGATGGAAAATTCTGTTCTTACAGTGGGATTTAGAAGAAAGTATGTGTTGAAAGTCTCTTACCTAAATGGGTCATAATTAAAGACTTTGGGATTTATTTTAATTAGAAATATTAGGCTCACTCAGTGGTCTTTGTGCAAGCTTTTTTTCTAACTAATTTTTTGAAATGGCAAGTGGTTAAATTTCTCTGGGTACAAAGAAAAATTTTAGCCATACCCACAAACATAATTCACTCCGAATGCATTAATTCTGCTGTTCCCTAGTTAACTACTATTGAATAGTTAATTGGTCATAGCTATTGTTAATTTAAATTTTTCTTACTTTGTTTTCCAATAATAGTTATAAGGCAACATAATTTTTTGAAAAATGCACTTGTGGGTACTAATGTGACAATCGGGGATTAGAGGTAAGAAATAATAGCTTTAATTGATTATTATCTAAAATTCTGTAATATTCCATTACACAACATATCCCATGAGTTCTATAGACAATTTCCAAGAAGTACAAAGTAAGTGGGCAGTTTTATCAAAATCCTTGTATCCCTTGGTGCAAGAAATTATACCTGTTGTTGAGGGGACAAAAGAGAAGGGAGAAGTGACTCAGTTTATCGCCGGATTAAATCAGATATCGGAGTCTCCCTGCTTCAGGTTGATTCCAAGAGTCAGCTGCTGTCTTCAAAAGGAAGAAATACATTTCTGCATCCAAGAAGCACATGGTGTCCAATAAATGACAGGTCTTACTAGTGGTCTGTTTTGTGATTATAAAGAGCTTCTCGGTTGGAGGGGAAATAATGGAACTACTTTCGTATGAAAGAAAGTTCTTGTGATATTTCATATTTTTTTTTATTTTGTTTTGTAAGATAGCATCTCAGTGTGTAGTCCAGGCCAGCCTTGAACTCAGGGCGATCCTCTTGACTCAGTCTCCTGAGTGGTGGGATTATAGGTGTGAGTCACCACAACCATCCCTGTAATTTTTTATTATAATATACATTAATGCATTTAGGGTTGTCCTTTCTGGGATCTGGGATGTTTAAAAATGTGAACAGTTGCACTTTTTAAAATTTTTTTAAGCTGAAGGGTTTTGAATTTTCTAAGACGAGACCCCTGTGGACCATGGAAGATACCAAGGATAGTTGGTTACTGATGCTATGGGATCACCAGCACAACCATTCATTGAACCTTATTAGTTCCAAGTCCTTCTTCATGGTGCCCACTTATGTGGGGCACTTGTGAACAAGTTGGGGGATCTCAACTCTCTGAACAGTGTCTTTGGCCACCCACTAGTCCTAGTTGCTTCCTTGCATTGTGTGACCTAGAGGTGTCAATGCACTTAACCTTGGTTTACTCATCTATAAGACAGACCAGGGCACACTATCCAGCTAAGAATTTCAGGGAGGTATCATGATCACAAATAAAACCTAACAGACTCTAAAGTATTTAAAACCCCAATATTTGGTGAGAATATTGAGAAAATAAAATAGTACATTGGGCACAATCAAAAAAATTGTTGCTTAGACTTAAGTGATACATTTAAACCTGAAGTAAATGAAAAGAATGGAAATTGTGTAGCCGCAAGAAATAGAGACCATGGGCCAACCTCAACAGTTGAAAATAACACGAAGCAGTGTTTTATGGAGAAGAGGGGTAAACTCTTCTTTGAGCCTATCTGAAGAAGAAATTAAACACAGCAGGGATACATAAGTTAGACAGTAACAGTGGTTGTGCTGACTGACCAATTCTAAGATACCATTGAGGATTCTCCAGTTTCAACGCAAGGGGCAGTGTATTTGCAGATTGGCTGGTACTTGTTGCCCTCACACAAAAGACCACTGAGTAATAGTTTAGTTCTTCAGGTAGCACCTCCTCTTGCTCTTTGGAAAATATCTTCTGGTAGCCTCTTGTATTCTTTTGTCATTGTATATCATTACTTGTACCATGAGGTCTTAAGTCATTCCAGGGTAGTCAGTGAACCATCTGGGTGTTTTGTAGACTTCATGGTATCTTTGAAGTACCAGAACTTCATGCTGTCTAGAAGTACCAAAACTATCCTCAGCAACACTCCTGCCCCTAAGTCTTCTTTTGCTTTGTCCATGTGCTAGGTCTCTCTCTTTTTTTTTGGACAGGGGTCTCGCTTTGTAGTTCAGGCTGGCCTATGTAGCCCAGGCAAGCCTCAACTCAGCAATCCTCCTGTCTACCTCCCGAGTGCTGGGACTACAGGCGTGAGCCACCACGCCCAGCACTGTGGTGTGTGGTATTGATTGCTGGTGGGCGTGAGTCACCATGCCCAGCATTGTATGTGGTTACCGGGGATCGAACTCAGGACCTTGCACATGCGAGGTAGGCACTGGAACCAGTGAGCTAACCCTCCGGCCCCGCTAGGTTTCTTTCTGAGATTTTTAGTATTTTACCTCCTACAAAGCCAGAAACAGATAAACTTAATACATTAGCAACATTTTGGTTTTACAATTACTTAGCAGTTGTAAAATAGTTTATTAGTTAAAAAAAAAGGAAAGAAAAGAAAAAGCTGAACCTTCAAGGGAAGGAAAGCTTTTTAACAGAATAAATTTTTTGCTAAGTTTTAGCAATAAAGGTTGCCACCTATTGGTGAAAAGAAGAACTAACACTAAAAGATTTTATCCGTTCTTGGTGTGGTAGTGTATTCAGAGTACAATTCTTTTGATGATAAACTTGATTAAGGTATTTGAAAATGCATGATTTGATTGGGAACCTATTTTTGTGATTTAAATTTACATAACTAGTGGCTTTAAGTCATGATAAATATTTAAGAAGTTCTCACAGCGTCTCTTTTTTTTAACCATTTCTTGTTTATTTTACTTTTTTATTGGTAAATTTTAGATATATATAGTGATGACATTCACCATAGGAAATTTATACCGGAATATGATATATCTTGCTTCTTTTTTCCCATTCCCCTCCCTTTTGAATTCCTCTTCATTTCCTTATTTACAAGAGCTTTGTTTCCATTTTTCCTTCTATTCTTTTGTTTCTTGCCCCTTCCTTTTCTTTCTCCCATGCTTGCTCCCTTCTCATTTAAGCATTTTCTTCCTGTTTTCCAATACCTATTATCCACTTTGCTCCTTATTTGTACTTTTTGTATAAATAGTATACTTTATTTTTTTGAGAATTTGTACCAGTTTATGACATGATTTAATATTCATTTTTTCCCATTCCCCTACCCACTCCACAATCATCCACCCCCCTAAGTACATAAGCTTTATTTCCCTTTTTCTTTTTTAATTACCATCACATGTTTTCTTGACAAATAGTATGCTTACAGGTTTTCAAAGCAGAGAAACAATGTAGTTCTTAAACAAGTGCATCTGATTTGTTTTACTTGAGAGTGTGGTCTCCTGGTGCATCCATTTAGCTAGAAAAGTCACAAGCTTATGCTTTATGCTGGGAGAGTAGTACTCTGTTGTATAATAAACCACATCTTCTTCCATTCAATGGTTGATGGGCATTTGAGCAGTATCCACACTTTAGCTACTAAAAACTACACCACTATAAAAATGGGTGTGCTTGTGATGTCTTTCAGAAGCATATTTTTGAGGTAGTTAGAGTTCTTTTTCCTTTTTTTTTTGGAGACAGGGTCGCACTTTGTAGTTCAGGCTGGCCCTGAGCTCACTATGTAGCCCAGGCAAGCCTCCAACTCAGCAATCCTCCTGGCTCTGCCTCCCGAGTGTTGGGATTGCAGGCATGAGCTACCACACCCGACGGTAGTCAGAATTCTATTTTAGTGGAATATTAAATGGAGAATTCTAATTAAAAAAATTTTAGAACTTGATTGATTTTGAAAGCAGTTTTCTAACTGGTTAGTTTGGGTGTTCATAAATATATTTATGCCCTTGGGAACTGAGTACTGTAACAGCTAAAGCAAGAGGTGGTACAAGGGAAATTGTAAGACCCATATGTTATTTGCTTCAATTTTTACATAGTACACCTATATATGTGTGAAAAAATATATAAACTGTTACAAAGCAACATATTGATGAATTTAAATGAGAACATAATAAAAGCAAAAAAAAAAAAACCCAAAAAAAACCCAGGCAGACGACTAGTTGGAGTGAGGCCATAATAAATCAAGAGAGATTTTTTGAGAAGTGAAACATACTTCTATTTTCCAGCAGAGTTTTATGAGCATCAGTTGTTAGGCTTATCCTTAATGTGGCAGCGTGATTTGAAAAGATGAGATAGAGAAGAAAAAGCAGCTCTGTGGGTATTACCAAGAAATTGAAGATGAGCATTTTATGAAGAAATGTTGAAATGCATTGTTACAGTCAGGCTGTGTAATTTCCTTCTGTAAGACCTGCCCATTTACCAGTAATGATACCTTCTTTCTCTTCTATTTTTGTCCCTTCCTTTAGGAAAAGGAATATATGCTTACTCATTATTTAAAATTCAAAGTCATTTTCCTGTTCCAGTTGCTTTTGTTCCTACTTAGTGGAGAGCTGAATGTGGTACATGGGGACGTTTCAACCTTCTTTTATTTCTATATTTCTCAGCTATCCAACTTGTATCCTTTTTTAAGATTTCAGTAGTTGGCCATCAAGTGTATATAGCATGTGTCTCTTTGGTTTTTCTATATTTCCATAAAAGCAGAGGTATTTTGGGTTTTAAAATAAGTCCCAAATTACTTTGGCAATATATGGTTCTGTGGGGAAATTTAGTTTTGAACCCACTTTTTTCTAATTTGTTTTTTTTAATTTTAATTTTTATTTTTGGAGACAGGGTCTCGCTTTGTAGTTCAGGCTGGCCCTGAGCTCACTATGTAGCCCAGGCAAGCCTCGAACTCAGCAATCCTCCTGTCTCTGCCTCCCGAGTGCTGGGATTACAGGCGGGAGCCACCACGCTGGGCTCTAATTTGTTTTTTGAGATAGGGTCTTGTTATGTAGTTCAGGCTGAACTTGAACTTACTGTATAGCCTAGACAGTGATTGCCTGTCTCAGTTTCCAGAGTGCTGGGATAACAGGCCTGTGCCACCACACCTGGCCTAAACACATTTTTAAAGGCTTTAAATTCATTTTTAAGGACTGCTATATTAGGCAATTGGACTTTGTAACCAAATTCTTTCTTTCTGCAAATGACATAGGTGAATCCAATAAGCCCTTTTAGGAATTGTGTTGCCCCAGTAGCTTCTGTTACTGTGCAACTGCAATAATGACTTAACCTCTCATAAAGCTACATTTTAATAGGTGTTTATAGGCGTCACTTACCAAGTGCTTCAGGTTCTCTTTGAATGGAAGCTGCTAGGAAGAAAAAGCTACCAGATATTTTCTGTAGGAGGCAGGCATCTGAGCTTTCCTGTAGAAAAGACAGTCGATTAGGTGAATGCAATAATGACAAAAATGTCCCCTGTCCCTTGCCACAGACCTTCCATTGTTCCCTTCATGAACTGGAGAACATTCGCTGAGCACCCTGCTCATTCTCATTTGTTACGTGCTCACTCTGTGCCAGGAGCTGGGCTGGCATCGAGGTGAAGAGGACATCTTCACGCCTCACGGAGAGTATGAGCTGGGTGGCTCGCAGTGTCCAGTGGAAATGGGGCGAGACAACTGATGCCAGGCCGGTGTGTCTTCCATTGCCATTGCCAGTACCCCTGGCACAATTGTGCTTGCTTCTCTGGGAAGCTGTGCTTCTGTGGCCCATCCTCAGGTTGTTGGGGCAGGAGGGCAGGTGTCTCCCACCCCAGGCAGGAAGGCAGCACTGCCCAGGTGTGGCACTCAGCCAACCCCCTGTCTCCTGCTCCCCCAGCTTTGTCAGCACCCTTGCTTCCCACATCAGTAATGAGAGGGAAAACTGGGTTATTTCCACCGGCCTTGATGTACTTGGGGACTAAAAGTTATCACAAGTTTGTTCCGTTTCCATATGCATTTAGTAAAATGGCCATAAATGTAGTCTTTCAGAGTCACTTGAGTGAAGTGGACTTTGGTGTTCTAGGCGTCATTTATAACATTTGAGAGAGAAAATGTGTTCTGGGTTTTACACAGCCAGCCAACAGATGAGCTTTGGAAGTGCAGTCCACATGTGCGTCGCAGACTCCCTGCGCTCACTCACAGCCCTGCTAGGCACGCTGTGGCGCGAGCCCATCTCCATTCCTAGGAGCGACACTGCGCGAGGATTTTGCATTGCCTCTCTCGAAGATTTTAGGTTCATACGGATGTTTTAAAACTGGCTGACTGATACCACTGAACTAAGGAAACGTGCCTTGTGACCTTGTAAGTGGAGTGTATTTATGCAAGCTAATCTGGTCCTCCACACTAATTGCTTTGTGACCCCCCCCATGAGAAAAGGGAATGAGAAAAATGATTAAATTCCAAATACAGTAGTCAACTCAT
This sequence comes from Thryonomys swinderianus, assembly GCA_004025085.1. Classification (NCBI taxonomy): domain Eukaryota; kingdom Metazoa; phylum Chordata; class Mammalia; order Rodentia; family Thryonomyidae; genus Thryonomys; species Thryonomys swinderianus. The sequence continues at coordinate 22,663 of PVIC010013268.1, forward strand.
AGCTATTAACTGATGGCCTATGATGGATTACTGCTACTATTGTTGAGGGTTTTGCTTTTTTTTTTTCATACGATTCCATAAGGTAGATGATATAAATTAGAGATTACATTGACTCACATTGTCTTTGTCATTAAGGAAATAAAAATTCCTGGATTGTAGAGTTGACTCCTGAATGGTAATTTAATAATACATAGTGGCCTTTGCTTTTGGTAAAACCTTTGTCACGTATCACCTGTAAACTCGGGCCTGAGACTCAAAGGTTCTCCTTTCAGAAGGTGGAAGGTATAGACATTGTTTCTGAGTTGGTTTCTCAGGGTATTCTTTTTTTTTTTTTTTTTTAGTAATAATTTTAGAGTGAGTATGTTCTTGTAAGATTTAATGGTACTTGAAGTAGGCATTTGCTTGATAGAATTAAGGGTGCTGGACATGCGCCATTCTCTGACACTGGACGTGCATAAAAAGGTGCTTAGGGTGCTTCTAGGAGGGCTGAAACTAGCTCCCTGCAAACTAGATGAAGCCCACAGACTTCTGGGGGTCTGCAGCCTGCTGCAGAGGAAGAAGCTTTTGTGGGCGAGAAGGACAACTCCTTTCCTTCAAGTTTTCCATCCTTTGTATTCTCCACTGAAGAACTCATGCAGTTGACAGTGTATTTTTTTTTCTTTTGTGGTACTGAGGATTTAACCTGAGAATTGCTTAGCTACATCCTCAGCACTTTGTAAGTTTATTTTGAGTCTTGCTCAGTTGCCCAACCTGACTTTAAATGTGCTATCCTCCTGCCTCAGCCTCCTAAGAAACGGGTTATAGGTGTGAGGCACCACACCCGGGTCCAGTTGACTGTATTCTCAATTGAAGAGAAAACAAACTCCAGTGATCATCTGTGAAAGGGCTCAGATCACGAGCCCATGCAGCCTTGTTCTGGTCAGGAACCAGGTGAAGCCTTGCTGTTACAGGAGACTGACCTGGGAGAATCCTGGTTAAATGTGAATTGAATTTGACCTTGGGAAGCACAGCTCCAAGTTCACCAGAAGGAACATGGCAGGATCCACTACTTGGTGTCTTTAAGACCTTATTTCTGCCAAGTGTTTGAGCAATTGCTCCAATTTTGCCCTGCAACTAGGGAGCAGCGGCTGGTCAAAGCCCAGCAGAGATAAGAAAGGCTGGCTTCTCATTCCCTCCTTTGCTGCTAGACTAAGGGCTGTGCTTACGTGCTCTGGCCACACTGACTTGATCTCCAGGATCAGCAGAATTACAGGCCCAATTGCAGGCATCTGCTGGTGGCAAGTACCTACATGTGTCTTTCATTATTCCGTTGCCGTAGGAGATGCTGTTTAAGTTGGCAGATGTACTTATTAAAGCAAAGCTCGTCGCTGGTGAGATTACTGATTTCATTAAAAAAAAAAGTTTCAAATGCCAAGGGAGAGGGAGGGAAGTGCGTAGCATTTAAACGTGTGGTGAAGCCATCAAGTTAACAAGAAAAAATAGAATAAAATGTGGTTTCAATTTGTTGTACTGGGCTCAAGATGATATTTCAGTGGTAAACTACAAGAGTTCGTGCACACGCATGCGTGTACACTCCCTTATACTCTGGGTTTCTGAGTCCTTGAAGTTCTCATTTGTTTCAGTCTTCAGTTCCATATTCTGATAGTAAATTAGTATTTTCAAGGGACTTAGCAGTGAGCAGGACAAAAAGACGAACCTTTTGTGTAGAGAATAGCTGCTATTTGCCTGAAGCCTTGAGGCAGATGGTGTGGTGAAAAGATTCAATAACCCAACCTCTCCCAGCTGCTTCGCTAAGGAGAACCCCGCTGCCATCCTGTGGTCATTGGCCATACCGCATGGTAACTGTAACATGGACCTTGTAGTCTTCTCCCAGAGCTTCCACCTCTGCTGTTCCAGTTTCAGTTTGGGGGGGGGGGTGTCCAGATTTTTGTTTCATTTTGTTTTGCCAGAGCTCGCAATTAAACCAGGGTCTCACACATATCAGGCAAGTGCACCACTGAGCTACAGGCCTGGCTCCTGCAAATGGTATTAATATGACAAGAAACTGACTAAAGGTTTAAGGACACCAGGGTGATGATGGTGAGTTATAATTTGTGTTCCACCCTTCTCTCTCCCAGTTAGTCATAATATGCATTTTTTCCCCCACAATACAAATGTTCTTGTTAGTTTGGCTGAAGAATGGATGCTTTGTGGTGTACTGTATTTCTGCTTGTCATAGTTTACTTTAAAGCAAGTTTTCACTTCTGTGCCTGTATTTTTGCCTGGCACTGTGGTTTACCAATTTCCTAGCATGTTTCATAACACTTATCCTGCATCTTCGACAAGGATTTACATGTCCCATAGGATCCAAGCTGGACTTGGCGAAGGCGCCAACAAGCAAATGGAACTGTTCTGTCTTGTGAAAGGTTCTAGCCTTTCAAAACTGGGCTCCGAGAATCTACACACACACACACACACACACACACACACACACACACACGAGAATAAACTGGGTTTGTGAGTACTTGGCTAGAATTTTAGGAAAGGAAAGAACATTTCCTCTGGCCCCAGGAGCATATTCACTGTGAAATATTACTGTTTTTTAAAAGAGCCAAACTTAAATTTATCTTTGGGTTATTTATTTGACTTGAAAATAAATGGATCTAGTCCATGTAAAAAAATGTTCAGAATCCCATCTTAAATAAAATGGTAGTTTAGTAAGTTAGGCTCAATGCTCCCAGCATGAGTTATTAATTAAAAGCAGCTGGGACTTATGGTGGAGGTGTTTGCAAACATCTAACCGTGAGCAGGAGGACTGGCGAAATCTGCTACAAGTTAGTTCCAGCTGCACACATTTGCCTCATTAGTGTTCTTCATGGTAAAGATACATGCTTTCTCCGTGCTTGGGGGTAGGCATGGACTCTCAGCACTTGCTTAAGCAGGTGGAAAGTTTATTCGGCCAGAGTATAAGCCCTGTCTGTATTCACTCCAAGACAGGACGGCTTCATACCATCTGTTTTTTCTCATGGATCCTGTTTTTTTTTTTTTTTTGTCTTTGCATTTTTATAACCTTCCCAATATCTTTTTTTAAAATAAATTTTATTTTTATCCCGTTTCCCCCTCAAGCCCCTTCCCTTCCCTATGTACGAAAGCTCTACCTTTCCAGTCTCTCCAGTGATGTTTAAACGCTGGCCTCTCTGCCCTCAGCGTGGCAGGTAACTGTGAATCTGTGCGAGTGGGTGTGATGCTGATCTGTGGAGCCATCAGAGTTGGAGGGAGCCCGGACGCTCGTGAATGCCCTGTCCTGCTGACACCATCCGCAGCTTAAAGCTAGTAGACAGGGAGAGACTTCCTGAAGGAAGGAACGATTCTGCATCCATTCCTTAAATTTAAACTGTTTAAGTCTTTCATGTTTTATGTGGCCAGTCTCCTCTTCTTGTCACCTCCCCTCACAATTAGAACAGGAAACGAAGTTTACTGAATCTTTGAGTCCTGCTACTTTAGATTTGAACAGAACTGTGAGGATGATCTTCATTTTGCGTGTGTGTGTTTCCAGGAGTGCTAGGGAGCAAAACCCTGGGTCCTCCATGTGCTAGATAAGCGGTTTGCCAGTGAGCTGCTTCACCAGTCCCTCAAAGAGCTCTTTTTACAAATGCTTTGTTTTAGTACAGTCTGCAACAAAAAAAATGCCCAGTGTTGGAACTCTAAGGATAGGTTATGGTATATTTCTGGTTAATTGTGGAGTTGGGTTGTGTGGACGAGTAAGTGCGTTAGTTGGTCACCGGTTACAGCTTTTTCAAAGGAAACGCTCAGCTGTGTTTTGTACCCATAATCATGTTACTCTTAGGCCTTAAAATTTTATACAGTACTGGGGAGTAGATTACATCAATAGTCTTTTTTATTTTCAATGAGGCAAACAAAGCAATATCTTAAATCGGTTTCCTGAGGTTCTGGAATCTGATTCCTAAATTTTCCACTGGTTAACCTCCAAGGGCTTCTCCTGCCTTTGTCCCTAGCTGACACCAGTCGCCGTGGTCTGTTGATCTGTTCCGTGGATGGACCAGGCTGCTAGGGGGCAGCGCTTCTGGGGAAGGAGCTTCCAGGGAATAAATCTGGAACACTTTGTCATCTGGTTGCTCCAGAGCTTTTCAGAGCTTCACTGGGGAGATTTCTAAATGGGTGACGAAATGTAAGAGCATCTGATTTCTAAAATTACCGAAGGAGAATTGTTTCAGTCTCTGATTTGTAAAGACACCCTTTTTTAGTCCTCTGAAATTTTGTTGGATATTTTTCCACACCACAGAACTCACCCTTACCGCTGAAGGGAAGTTAAGTGTGCACAAGAACAAGTGGTGAGTTCAGGGCTTTTTCAGAGTCATTGGAGGGATTCATTCTTCCTTGAGCTGTACAAGAATGGTGTCACCACCAGGGTCGGCTTCCCTGTCTGCCTCAGCCTCACTGTCTGCCTCTGCCTCACTGTCTGCCTTTGCAATGGGGTAAACAAATGTCGCTCATTAGCACTTCTCTGTGACCCTCATACATCAGGAATTCATTTGAAGCCATGTCCGGGGAAGTAGTCCTTGGAGGAAATGGGTGAGTGATTCATAATGGAGGTTGAAGGAAACACTGCCGTTTGCTTATAATGAGTCACACCTTCATGTTCAGTCTCTGCCTGCCTACTTCAACACTATTCTTTTAGCATCCCGTCCTGACCGCCCTCTGGCCTCTGTGCTTCTGCCAAAGGAGGAAACCAGGGAGCAAAAATGAAATGAACTCGGCAGTGTGAAATGGCTGCTCCCTGTACAGTCCTGGCGTTCTGTTGTCATTCACAGCCAGTGTAAGGAAGCGGTTATGACTTGCAGAGTCATTACGTTCTTATGTCATTTGCAGCACTGATGTTTTGCAGATTCCCCCAGAGGTGGTTGTTTGGGGGCTTCGGTCTGTAAGACATTTTGTGTTAAAAGGCAGGTAACGTCTTCACAAACCACAGAGGCTTGCTGGGGCTTTGGAGGCTGGGTAACCAAGTGCCTCTGGGGTGTGGTTTTATTCTCTGAAGCACCTGTTTGCAAGGAGTAGGACCCTGATTTCATAGGGGTGGATTCAGAAATCTTGAAAACCAAGTATTTGTTGATTCAAAACAGCACAGGGTTCAAAGCAACTTTGATTTCCCCAGCTACATGTTTTTCTGTTCTTTAATGAAAACAGCCTGAATATAGCTATTGGCCTAGGTCTTTCTCTGCTTTGACCACCCTGCTCTGCTTTTCTATTTAGTTGTTGTCTTTCTTTTGAGAATCCTAAGAAAATATAGTGGAGAAATATTTTGTCATCTTTTTAGTGCTGTGTGCATTCAGGGTACCGTTGCCATGCTTTCTCTTACGGTGTGAAGTAGATTGTTGTAGAAACACGAGCAGGGAGCATGGTTGGGCACCCTCAGTGGTCATCTGGTCTTGTTGGTGTAAAATTGGAGCTTTTTCTTGATCCTAATTTGGACCCATCCCAGTGATTCATTCATAGCAGAGACACTAAAGATTCATGTATGTGGGCTTTGGATTTGTACCCAAAATTCTATAATTAGAACTGGCAAGAGGCCCTGGTGAAGTGAGGCATGTCCCTGTGATACAGTAACAGAGCTTCATCAGTCATTCTTTCTCTCTCGTAGTGAAGTGTAGGAGACCCTCCAGCAGAGGCTGGCTTTTAAGTGAGGAAAAACCAGAGGCCATGGTGCACTGAACAGTCTTGTGGACTGAGGAGCATACTCAGCCAGAAGGAAAGCTAGTAGAAAAGGGAAACTCATGTCAAGTTGAGCAGAAGAGTTTGGAAGAGAGCCGCTAGAGCTCAGGATAAGCCCTGCTCCGTTTTGCTGGGTGTGGCTGTTGAGTGTTAGTGGACTCGCCCGGTGAGTGTGTGGCTCAGTGTCCCAGAAGACGGGAGCTGGTGGTGCAGCACTTGCCTTGGACACCGAGTGTCCTCCTCATTTATGGCCAGCGCAGAGGCTGCTTTATCGAGGCCTCCTTGTCTCGTGACACCCAAGCCCCAGCCTGAAGTGGGGGAGTGAGAGGAAGGAGAGCTGCAGGTGGGTGGCCAGGCCCAGCTTGCCCCCACATCTTGTGGAAAGGGTGGAGTTCTTCCTTTAGCATTTTGAATTAGAGAAGCAAGGAAAGGGATTCAAACCAAGGAAATACAGTAAGTGGGTGCTAGGAGCTGCCTCGTCCTTCGGAGGAGCTATGAAATTTCCTCTGTGTCCACCAGACAGCCTGCTGAAAAGCATTTGTCATTGTGGAGGGCTAAGACACCATATGAGCTTGCCGCTGCTACTACTAGTTTGATCACCTCTTTGGCTCTTCGGTGTTAATACAGCCATGACAACCACATGAAATGGCCATTATTTTGAGTGCATTATGTCCTGCTAAGCTTTTTATTCCATTGCTACAAAATGTAAGTTTGCCTTCTCTTCATAGATAATTTCTTCTGCAGAGTGGGTTAACATTTTCAAACATTCACTGCTCGTATTATTTTTTTACCCAAGAGCCACCCTTTCCAAGGGCGATCTTATCTTGCCTGTTCTATGACCCTGTTCTTTCCTAGTCAGTCGCCTGCATGTTGTATCTGTTACCCAGGAGCGGACATTTCCAAGGGAGATTCCTTTGTGGATAATAGGATTCCCTATTCTTTTCCTGTTGCTTTTTTTTTTTTCTTTTGGAGACAAGATTTCACTTTGTAGTTCAGGCTGGCCCTGAGCTCTCTATGTTGTCCAGGTAACCCTTGAACTCAACAGCGATCCTTCTGCCTCTGCCTCCCGAGTGCTGGGATCACAGGCATAGCCACCACCCCTGGCCTAGTAGTGTGTGGTATTGATTCCTGGTGGGTGTGAGTCACCATGTCTGGCACTATGGTATGTGGTTACTGTGGAACTCGGGACCTTGCACTAGCCAGAACCACTGAGCTAAATCCCCAGCCCCTCTTGTTACTTTTCTGAATAGTAATTTTCTATTCCCTTTCTTTTAGTGCTTTATGATGTTATCATGTGATCTATTTGCTACTTTGGTTTCTGAGACCCCCAAAAATCTCCCTCTTGGAGAACATACTTGCATTCTTTGGGTTCAAACTGGAAGCAGACATTTAAGCGGTGGAGCTCATGTTTCATAGAAGTTTTGGTTGGGGGGCTGAGCATAGACAGTGTGGGCACCTGAAGCAATAGAGGTATCACTGAAAGACATTAGATAGGACTGAAATGGCCCTATGGCCCTCCACAGACCAGTGTAGCTTTTCTGAAGCTCAGAAAACACCTTGTATTGTATTCAGTACAGCCTGAAATTAGTTTCCACATGTTTAATTTGCGTGTTGTAGAAAGAGGATATGTTAGAGATTGGATTTGAGGATGCTGTGCTGCAAAAATAGACACCATTGGACCTTCTTAGGAAGAAAAGGTAGTAGGGCTCCCTAAGGTCCTGCCTCTACTATTAGGTAGATACTGTTCCATCTGCCCCTTTATTGTCTATCTTTTCATTTGTCTTGGAGCCAGTATTGGAAATGCTAATGACCCCTAATTTTGTAAGGGAAATTATCACAGCTCTGACCGCCCAGATGCGAACCTAAGCAGACCTTGGGTTTTCTGACTTAATGGCTGAGCTCTGCCGGCTTCTCCCTGGTAATTGAGCCTTCTGTCATCTGCAAGCAGCAGACAGTCTCGAACAGACTGCGCATGGATGCACTCCGTGCTCAGTGTGAGGAGAGCCAGGAGCAGATGAGAGCCATCAGACGCAACCATTTTATTAATCACATCATTTCTGAAGAGCCAGTTTTATAGGCCTGTCTGATGTCCTGACCTGCCGGGCATGGTGATAAACTTTAGGATACCTGATTCTCAGTGTTCTGGCGGGTTCTTAGCATGTGATGTACTCTGCAGGTGTTCAGGCCCTCAGCTCCCAGTCAGACTAAAAGCCTGCATGGTGTGGTGGGAGAGGCTTTGCTCGTGATGTGTCAACAGTAAAAAGTACACAGAAGACTTGAGTCTCTTGGAAGATAGTTGTAGAGCTTTATCATATGTCTTCTTAATTTTGATTTCACATGTAACACTTTCTCCAGACTTAACTAAACGGACACAAAGGAATAATGCAGGATTCTGTACCCCAGATCCATGCTGCCCAGTATAAGGGCCAGCAACCACATGTCATACTTGCACTGAGTCATTGAACTGTGGCTCTTTGGTTTGAGGTTTGCTGTGAGTAGGAAATTTAAAAATCTGTAATTTTTTTTTCAGTACTGGGGATCAACTTCAGACCTTTGTAGGCATAGTTTCATTTGAGCTAAATCCCCAGCAAAAATCTGTAAATTTTATGGCTAGGACTGTTCATTGACTGTATATTGAGAGGATGATATTTTGGGTCTATAGCTTGAAATAAATGATAATTTTTCATGTTTCTCTCTTGACTTTTTTGTGTTCCCTGCATGACTTCTAGTTGGATCCTGCTATTTACAGAGCACTAAGAGTCATTTTCCTCTGAGTACCTGCCCTAAGTTCTACCATGTGGCTCTGTTATACATTGCATTGTTTTTTTTTTTTTTTTAGGATGTCTTTTCTTTTTCAGAATGAAAGGTCAGCTAATAGGAGATGGAATTATGGACATATCTGGTCTCAGGCTGTGATTTTCAGGATTGAGGAGGGTTTTGTTCTCACTGGTAGGCACAGATCAGATATATTAAGCATCCTACAGAACATCCTCAAAAAAGAAAAATACATAATATAGGGAAATGAACAGTCAAGGAATGGCTCTTCTGGAACTTATAGTGTTTTCTGGCCAGAGAACTCACTTTTACTTTGTTTTCTGGCTCTTGACAGTCCATTTTCCAAAGTTCTTAATTAGTATATATGGATCCTTAGGAGCTGCTTTTAAACCAGTTGATCACTCGTGCATTAAATCATAGCTCTGATTAGTACAGTTGTGTGACAAATTGGATAATATCTTGGATTCTCAGTTTTCTTGTCTGTAAAATGGGGATAATGACAATCTCCCTCATACTGTTGTAAAAGATTGAACCATTTTCTAAGATAATTTTAGTAAAGCACTCAGCAGAGAACATATTAAGTGCATTCTAAATGTTACCCCTGATCATTGGATTCTTGTTACCCGAGCCTCAGCTAGTAAGAGCAGCCTTTAGTGTACTATTTCTGATCTTGTGGGATTTGTATTTACCACACTTTGGAGAGAGTATTATTTTCCAAGGAAATAACTGGCAAATTCCCTCTGTGGGGCAATGGAAAACTCAGAAAGATCTAGGTTTAGGGGAACGGAGACATTTCCTGAATGTGTTGTCTTTTGAGTGACCCCACATCAGTTTTACCTTTTGTATTCACTGACTGTAGATCATGGGCTAATGTTGCATGCCCCACACCTCGTGTTAGGGTACTGGCCTGAAAAGTCTTAAAAATAGCAAAAGGATTGATTTAATTCAAGAACGGAGGAGATGGAGAACAGGAGAAAGAGAAGTCAAAATTCAAGCGCTCCCCCAGATACAGATGGTCCTCTCTGCTCTTCCACATTCCAGTCAGTGACCTTGGCATGGTCCCCTGACCCCTTACAGTGTCTTGCCCTAACAGAACAAGACCGATGTACTTCACAAGGCCGCTGTCATGAATTCAGTAAGTATCTGACGGTCTACTATAGTGTCCAGACCAGTGACTGCCCCTCCCTTTGTTAGCCATTTTCATGTTGCTATCCATTTCACCGTTTTCTCTTCATGGTACATAGAAACCCAGTCTATGTCATATTTGCTGATTTTGTAGCTGTCATGACTATGAAGTTCTCTCTCTCTTTTTTTTTTTTTGAGACAGGGTCTTGCTTTGTAGTTCAGGCTGGCCCTGAGCTCACTATGTAGCCCAGGCAAGCCTCAAACTCAGCAATCCTCCTGTCTCTGCCTCCCAAGTGCTAGGATTACAGGCGAGAGCCACTACACGAGGCATTGTGGCATGTGATACTGATTGCTGGTGGGTGTGAGTCATCACATCTAATATTTTTGTATGTGGTTACTGGGTATTGAACCAGGGACCTTGCACTTGCCAGGCAGCACCGGAACCACTGAGCTAAATTTCTGGCCCATGACTATGATGTTCTTAGGAATGTTGAGTCTGTTGTTTTTTGTCTAATCCATACACAGAAATCACAGGTGTTTCTCAGTCCTTTTGCAATCAGTCTGCATTTTTGCAAAATGATTGGCTTTGAAAACTAACTGTAAAACTCTTTAAGCTCCACACCTCACGTTAGATATTTCAGGTTTATTTAGCCCAGTGATGTTTAGTTAAATACTGCCATGCTCCCATTTCACTATTTAACTTCCTTTATTTTCCCCCATATTTGAAGTAATTTATACTTGATGCCATTTTCCAGTTGCCTCTAATTTTTGCCAGAGTTGCAAAAAAAGGACTGAGGAGACTATAGTTTTTTTTTTAAAGTAATTCATGGTCACATATAAATTTAATAATTTTGTATTAGAAATGTGTTATCCTTGGCTTCCTCTCCAAATCCTGGAGTTGAGAACTAGAAACTATTTTAGAATTAGATACCAACATGGGACCTGGAGCATCTCACCTGCCAGCACAGTAAGCCCAGGCATAGCGACTGTTTTGCTTTGTGTTGCTCAACCTGTTGTTGATAGAAACATGTAAAACACATTTATTACCTACTGTCTGGTTTTTCCTACCAGTGCACAATGACTTTTCACTTACTTTTCATAGCAGATTGTTACAGTCGTGCCTGGGTAAGGCACTATGTCATTTTTTTTTTCTTTCTGGAGTAGAAGATGGAAAAGAGTCAATGGTGTTATATTCCCCTTTCTGGCTTCTCTAATGGGGCCCATTGAAATGACTTCCCACAGAGTTGTAGGAATGAAAATGAAGTGTCTTCAGAAGGCTGATGCAGAGAGTGAGCAACAGGGGGAGATCTAATACAGCCTGCTGCTTTCATTCTCTTAACTTCTAACCCTTAAAAACATTACCCAAACTCCTGTTGGAGCCAACAGAAAACATCTGTTGTTTTATTTATAGCCAGAATTTCTAAGAAGCATATTATATAGCAGATGAAAAAGTAGTTGACAGCTCATAATTCATAAAGTTACTGAGGCCTAAGCCGATAGAACAAAATGTACCAAACTCCCTCTGTGGTTCGGGCCTTATCGCTTCCCTTTCAACTGACGGCAGAAGTGACTGCCGAGAAGTGGGGCGTAGATTGCAGTGGTCTTTAAGATGGGTGACTTGGTGATGACAATGCAGAAAAGAAAACACCCGCACGAATAGCGATTGCCCCCACTGTGGGCCCTTTCACACACCAGCCTGGCTCCCTGGTTCTTTCTCATTAACAGTGTTACAGGTATTTCCATAAGAGAAAACCAGCACGTTCTTCTGTTCCCACTTGGAGCCAGGAAATTTCAGCAGTGTTTCAGCCACAGGTTGTCACGGAGGTGTTGCAGTCAAGAGTCTAAGTGTCAATTAAATGACTGGATAGTTCCTTGGGTCAAGCTTTATTTTTTATTTTTCTTTCACTTGTTAAGTTGATATTGATATCACTTTGTTGATTTTAGATCACTAGGATTACTAGAATATACCTACTTCTCAGATAATCACCTTTCTATATTTGTTAGCTTATTTCTGAGAATCTTTTGTGGAAAAGAATGTAACCATATTTTATATTTTGTGTTAATTTTATCTGTAGTATCTCCCGCCCATCAAAAGTAAAAAGAAGAAAATGTACCTTGACCTGACACGAATAATTCTCTGCCACACAGTGCTATGTTTTAAAGCTTTATAGTGTGGTCTTGTAGCCCAAATTTGATCCACTTAAAAAAAATTTAAAAATCATAACCAGAGAAAGTTTGTTGATTTCTTTAGTTAAGAGGTCAATTGCCTTGTTTCCTTAATGAATGTGATTAATTCTGAGGCAGAAGAATTTGTTAATCCGCTAAAAGTAATCATTTCTGTCTTAAGAAGTGAAAATATTTTCCTGCATTTCTTTAAAAACTGATTCTTCATATAGTAAAGCACTTTATATATATTTATCTCCAAACTGTTATCCTTTATCAAATAGAGGTAGCTGAATCTTGTACCAGTGGTTTTTAGAACTTGGTTAATCAAAAAGTGTCTTAAGTCCTGTCTCATTATCTGTGTATTTTGTCTGTATTGGTTGTTATGGAATTTCCTGTCGAATACTTTCAGGGCCCTTTCTCTTGTCTTTTTCTTCCCAATTCCATGTGCAGTTCATCTTTTTTCTTTTCTTTCCCTTCTATTCTGGGCGCATTAATCCCTTCCCATACTTAACTAAGCACGTCTTACTAAGATTTCATCTTGGGGTCCTTGGAAATATAAATTATAAGATGTATATTTTAAAAATATTTGTAGGCCTTTTCCCTGCCTGGTGATTCATAGCAGATTAAATCTGCTGCACCTCGCTGAATGTGATAAGTTGGCCAGTTATTTTTAGCTAAGTAAAATCTACTACAACTTTGGGGAAGAATGTGCTTAGTTGAGCTTTGTGAAAAAATATTTCATAAATGCTGTCCTGAGAATGTTTGGCCTGGCTGAGCGGCTGGCCAGGGTTCAGTCTTAATAAAGTGGAGGTGATGGGGAGAACCTGGCCCACCAGTCACAGCCCATGTGGAATGAACACACTTCTTGTCACTAACCTGCGAAGAGTTGTCACTTTTGCTCTTGGCTTTGCAACCTTTGGAATGGCATCGCGCTATGGCAGTGTCTGCCTCAGGAGGCAGACTCGGCCCAGGGAGTGGTGAAAATCACCTGCTCAGATCCCAGGTGTGTCACATCCGGCCAGCATGAGCTCAGACCCTGATTTCACTTTTCTTACTTTCCTCCTCTATAAAAGAAGACAGTGATGGTAGTTCACCAGGTTGTCCACACTGAGTGGGATAAAGCACTGGCGCACCATGACTGACACTCAGATGGTTCAGTACAGACAGCACTGGGCAGTAGTGATCACCACCTCCATCCTGTCTTTCTCGCACTCACTGTTTCCCTGAACATCCTCCCCAAACCACACAACAGATATAAAGGGCCTCTTTGTGGTCTGAGCTTACTCTGGGGCTTTACCTGAATTGTGACTCAGGCCATCCCTCCCCCCACAGTTCAGGGATACGGAGGGCCCAAGCTGTCCTGCTAAACTCTGTTGATCCTTGAGCAGGAAAAATGCAACCAGTTCACTGCCCAGTGAGCCCTGCCTGCCTAGCACCAGTGTCTGTATTTGGCTGCCGGGATCCTGCATAAGGACAGCCGGCAAAAAGTTGCCAGTCTGAGATTGTTTCCTACAGTGATGTGGATTTTCTTTCTCTGGTTACTGGCTCATCCTGCATTCTTGGTACTTAAAAGTGAGCACCGGCAGGATGGCCATCCAGCATCCATAGCCTGAATCGGGTTCACCTGCATCTACATGAAGAGTTTGAGAAGCACTTTCTGAACCTGTCCTTGGGAATAGTCTGACACACAGAGGGTGTTTACTAAGTGCCTATAGAATTTATTTGACATTGGTTTTTTTTTCTAAATAAGTTTGTGTGTGTTGTTTATTTGTTTGTTTGATTTTTGAGATAGGGTCTTGCTTTGTAGTTCAGGCTGGCCCTGACCTCACTATGTAGCCCAGGCAAGCCTTGAACTGAGCATTCCTCCTGCCTCTGTCTCTGCCTCCCTAGTGCTGGGATTACAGGTGTGAGCCACCATGCTCAGCATTGTGGTATGTGGTACCAGGGATCAAACTCAGGACCTTGTACTTGCCAGGCAGGGGCTGGAACCACTGAGCTAAATCCCCGGCCCTCTGAGTTTTTGTTTCCTTTTCCTGGTGTAGGTACTGATAACACAGATTATAATAGCAGAATCTCATAGAATGAGCGATTAAGCAACATAAGTGTATTTGTCACAGCTCTGGAAGCTGAAAGTCTAAGATCCAGGTGCAAGCATAGTGAGGTTCTGCTGGCCTGACCATCTGGCTTGTAGGTGATAACCTTTTTGCTGGATCATCATGTGGGAAGGGAGTAGGGCATTAGTCTGTCACAAAGCATCTGCACACATTTGTCCCCAGCTAAGATTTCCTGATTCTTCTGGAGTGCCTCCCCCCTCCCTCTGCTACTGACAGTGGCATCTATCCCTTTGCTGGGTATACTGCTGCTTAACCATGTAGCACAATAATGTGCGGTGAAGGAGAATGTATTGACTTTCTTAGTGAGAGGGTATAGAACTGATATTATTAAGACAGCTTCACTTGAGTCCATCCCAAAAGTATTACAGCTATTTCCTTGCAGGAATGTGTATCGTACACCTTTATAACAGTTACCCTTTAAATTTGGGAGGCTTAGTGGAGGCCTTGGGAAATTTTACATTTTAGGTTTCTTTCCTTGATGGATTTGCATGCTCTGAAGGGTAGAAGATAGGCCCAAGCCGAAGTCATGGACACTACTTTAAGCTTTAATATTGACCAAGTAGTTTACTTGCTCTGACTCTGTTTCCTTTACCTCTAAATTGAGGATGATAAAGACTACACATTTTGACTTCTAAGAGACCTAAACAAGAACATGTCTGTAAAATAGAGTGGAGATGTGATCCTAGTTAGTGTTCAGTAACACTCATTCCTTTGCTTGACACAGGTGGCCACTGTGTCTTTCTTTCCTGTTTTGGATAATCTGGGTCATGCTTCCTATGAAATATTTTAAGTCAAGAGACCAGAAGAGCAGCCTCCCCTACAAATCACTGGTCTCTGAAGTCTATTGGATGTGACTATAAATTCTTTTCCAGGTGGGGAGAGTCCCTTTCTTTCCCATTTACCTCCTGCCTAGCATTTTAATTTGCCATCCACTGCAAGTTGTCATCTTTAAATCAGACTAATTTACATGATAAGAATCACAGTTAATTAGGCTGCCTGTCAAAGATTAAGTGTAATCTTGCATTTCAGTGATCTCTTCACTTTAGGAGACTTTAGCTAAAGCCACAAGCAACAAAGCTGTAATGCCTGCTTATGCTTACTCAGAAGATCTTTGCCTGCTGTCTGTTTCTGATGCCAACCTGTTGTCTAAAAAAAAAAAAATTAAATGGGCTGAGAGTCTCACATTGCTGTCATTTGTTTTTAAGCTGCACAATAGAAGAGATAATTGGGGGAAGATAAACTTCAGATATTAAAGACTAATTAGGGTATCTGAAAAGATTTACAGACTTCTAGTTTAGATCTGTTGGCAACTCTATTAATAAATTCCCTCCTACTAGTTATCTCTAAAAATAATGCAGTATGGCTGAGGATATACTTTCATATCTATTCTTCTCCCATTTTCAGTTTCCCATACTCTCCCTGCCTCCTTCCAGAAAGTCTTGTTTCTGCCAAGCTTAGTGGAATGTATTGCTAAGTCATTCCACCTTCATTTTTTAAATTCACATTCAGAAGACAATTTGAGTAACTCAGGTCCATGTTGTAGTCCTTCTGGTGAAAAAAGTGTGATAAATTAAAATTAAGATATTTGGGTTGTCCTCTTAGAGGATACTGAGTATTGTTTGTAGAAAGAAAGGCAAGATACCAATGTCTGTGGTCAAATGTGCTTCTGGCTTGCCACCTAAAAAATTATCGAGAAGATTCTTGGGCTGGAGGGTTAGCTCAGTGGTTCCGGCACCTGCCTCGCAAGCGCAAGGACCTGAGTTCGATCCCC